>JANZLQ010000100.1:2749247-2785046 GCA_026212715.1 Elanus axillaris
AAATATTCCCCCCCCCCCCCCCTCTTTCTGAAGTATCTATATCTGCTCCTGTGTATCAAGCCTTGATGTATTGTATGGACTGTCTCATAACCACCTGACACCAAGAGAAAGAGAACTTCATAAACCCCCAGAAGATTAACTTCTCAGAAAGATGAGAACTGATCTGAGATAAAAAGTAACGTGCCTATAGCCAAGAAAAGAGAACCCAGCAGGCCCAGCTCTGTAAAAGTGATATGCAGCTTTCTGAGTTCAACCTGGAATCATTCTATGTCACATTGTAACTGATCTAAAAATTTTATAATATTCTAAAATTTTTACTAGCAATTGGTCAACTTATGTCACGTTCTTATCTGCATTTTTTCTAGTCACTATTCCACTACAGAGCAAGTGTTAAGTCACTGGGGGGGTCTGATCACTACAGGTATACTGGTTTAAGGATGGCAAGCAGATTTCAAAGAAAAACACACATTTCAAAATGAACAGAGAAGAAGATGGAACATGTTCTTTACATATTGAAGCTTCTACTAACGATGATGATGGCAACTACACGATTATGGCTGCAAACCCACAAGTAAGGTGTTTTATTTTCCTCTACAAAAATGCTTGTTTCACCTTTTTCTAATATATGTTAATAGGACCATCGATTGGGCCACCTAGTCTGACATCCAGTGGTGACTGTATCAAAAATCAGATGCTTCAGAGGAGAGGAGAGGAGAGGAGAGGAAACCATGTAATGAAGAGTCATGAAACAACTCCCCTATTCTTACACATCCCAGTCACCAACATCATGGACATTTTTTCACATTAATAACTCCTGCCCTATTTTCTGACTCCCTCTCTGCTGCTGCTAGATACCTTTTGAGGTGTGGTGACAAGACAGACATGATATTTCAGGCAGAAGGAATAGAGCAAGGGGAAACAAAAAGTTACATCAAATTTGGAAGTGTTACCAAACACAATTACTCTTTATCTAGAATGTGAAGATGTGGATCTGCAAATAGCCTCATCCTCTAGTACCATTCTCCTTCACCCTACGTGCTAACATAGCTGTTTATTTAGCAGTACACCCAAGTAGGTCAGGCAACTTTTTCCAGTTTAAATTTCCCCTTTTTCTGAATTATATTTCAGCCCAACTACTTTTCAGTTTCTGTGTGGCTGCATGAATGACTATGCTAGTACAAAGTTACTAGCAGACAGTAACTGTGGAGACACAGGAGCAGGAATGAACAAGCAGGGACAGACACCGCTTAAGCTGGTTTACATAGCACAACTGCTAAATGCATTGCCACAGCCTGGAAGAGTGAGAAACACACTGCTCTAGACGCACAAAGAAACCCCTGCCTCAAGTGCACTCCACCACATGCTAATAGCTTTGAAAAAGTAATATTTACACTATAGTTCAGTTACTTTATAAAAATAAATCCTAATGCATTGTAAATGTTACATATTTATACTTTAAAATGAAAGGAGCTATTAATCACCTATTAATTCTGTTTCCATTGTGATTTGCAGGGGAGAATCAGTTGTTCAGGCCACCTGATGGTTCAGAGTATCCCTGTTCGGGGCCGAATATCAACAATTCAGCCTCACAGGTAAAAGGAAAGACAAGTCCTTCAGACTCTCTTTATGTTTCTTACTGAAGGCATTCAAAATAACTAGCTACTGTACTTAATGGGCTCTGTACTTCAGTTCTCAACCATAAAATGGAAATAACAGCAGCAGTTCTCTCCCAAAAGGTCACTTCTAGAATGTAATATTTTTGAAGGTCATCTTCAAATACAGGGAAGTTTAAAGTATTACTGCATTTACCTGTTGCAGTGGTGTTAAAGGCAAGGGATGGATTAGCAAGATGAAATTCAGCCAAAAAAGCAAAAAGAAGTGAAGGACAGCTTGGAAATCCAACCATATTACATGATATAGTTAATTTGATAATCTTTCTAAATGGAAAATACGCAAGTACTAAATTACAATCAGTCCATTTCTTTCTGCCCTTTTATTTAACTCAAGCTATCTGTTCATCCTTTTCCATAATTTCTTCCTTTTTTTAAGCATTAGGGGAAAAAAAACTTGACTTCCTAACACGTATATGCAATTTTTGTGTTGCAGAACACGACCCCGGGTACCAGAAGGAGACAAAGAGGCAGTTCAAGAACGTTTTTTCAGGCCATACTTTCTACAGGCTCCAGGTGACATGGTAGCACATGAAGGGCGACTTTGTAGGTTGGACTGTAAGGTATTAACTGCTTCCTCTGTTCACTGTCACTTTCCCTACCTCTGTATGTGTATTGCTAGGTGTCTTGTTGCATGCATGAACACTTTCTGTTGAAGTTTTAATGTTTCATTTTTTTAAATTATTTCTTATTGCCATTGTCTCTGAGCTGATTCAGGGGATTTCTTTTCAACACATGCTATATGGAATGAAGAACATAGAAATAGAAGGCTCACTTACGAGGTTGTTCAAATTAGTAGGTATGTTCACTGTGTCCTTTACCAGTCCAAACTCCAGAATTTCATCTGGGAATGACAGGTCCTTCTGCTCCATTATCAGATTCTTGAACATAATCCAGAATAGCACAAAACCATGAGAAAGAGAGGATTCAGCATGTTGTATTCTGTTCAAACAAATGTTCCCATTGTATTGGACTGAATTAGTGAAGATTAATACTCCCTGAAAAGAGGGAACAGAGCTCAGTTCATTTTATGCCTCCCCAGCATGCACAGATGCAGAGCATCCCCATTTACAGATTCAAATCCCCACATGAGAGAGCTGTCAGAGGTTAGAGTACACGCAGTGAACATCCTGTTATTGAACAGCTTTAAGAAACTCATCTGCTTAACATATTTTGGTAGTCCCTCTATATCCCAGTAGCACAGTAACAGTGGTCGTGCTGACACTGACCTCTTCCATGCTCCAGAATGTTTCCTACCCTGAAGAGGGTAGAAGCTCTGAAGCAGAAGTTAATGCCCTGAAGACGAATGAAATTCATTAGTACTCAATTTACGATGCAAAGTTTACTAGGGACCAAGCCAAAGAATTTGGTTATTCTTAGCTCTGCTATCCTGGCAGAGCTTGTGAAGCCCTAAAGCATGTCTGGTATTGCACAAACCTGGAAGACAGCAGTCCTCGTTCAGGCAAGTTCCACTTCCCTCTTTCTCTGGTTTGTAGAATATTGTTTGGAAAGCAATATTTTAGACATGAGTAAGTACTTCTATCTGTTGGGAAGATCTTTAAGACTATAACACAGTCTACTAATCTTTCTAAAAAAATACTTAATCCATAGTGTTCTAAAGCATGTAAGTTCAACAGCTACAAAGAACTATAACATTCTTCATCAAATTTTACAAAATACAAAGTCATTTGTATAGAACTCTTTTTCATCTCTATTTATAGTGGTTTAGATCCAGGGTTTTGATATATATTCAGCACTAAAAAAAAAAAGAAAACTAGCAGATTACTAGGAGTCTTTTGTGAATCTGATATACAACCAAGTTCCTTCCTTTCTGACTAAGAAAAATGTAGGCATTTCATGTATTTGTTTCTCTTGGGATTGTTTGTTTTCTATTTTTCTCCCTTTTGGAACTAATCAGCAGAAAAACAGAAGCTGAAAAATAAAAAATAAAAAAATCCTTCTGTTCTGGATTCTGACATCATTCAGATGGTATCTGAAAAAAGGCTTATGGATTTACTAAAATCTATTTGTCAGTCTGACATTTGTCTCTAGCTGTTTTACTGTCTGTTAGGTGAGTGGGTTACCAACTCCAGACCTGACGTGGCTTCTAAATGGCAAACCTGTGCTACCAGATGGCACCCACAAGATGCTGGTCAGAGAGACTGGAGTTCACTCTCTGCTTATTGATCCTCTCTCACAAAATGACGCTGGGACTTACACTTGCCTTGCCACTAATAAAACAGGACAAAATTCATTTAGTCTGGAGCTCACTGTTGTAGGTAAGAATCATTGAAAACTAGTCACAATGATGATATTTGTACATGCTTCTTCAAGCTTACTTAGTTTCCCTACAGACAAGCATAAATAAATAGTTAATCCACTGATAGTAGGAGAGTTCAACAGCTATAAAACTCATCTAATGGAGGGAAATGGGCCTGGTGCTCAGTCAATAGGTGCACTCCTGTTATTAACAGAGGGCTGTAAGAATTCTGTCTCATCATCACTTTACCTCTTTTGTCTTGGCAAAATGACATTCTTAATTTTCTCCACAGAAAATGCTTGGGGTTAGAATTCATAATATATGAATAATGAGGTCTCCTAGATTTCAGTCCCAATTTTATTTGTTTAAAAATGATTTTAAATATAAAAATAGAAATCTGAATGCTGTTCTTTATTAAAAGCCTTACAAGATGTGAGATACTGAAATTCATAGATCTGGCATTAATTTCCTGCAATGGCAGTATGTTTAGACCCATAAGATATGCATACATTATTTTATGAACATCAGTTCTGCCTATTGTTTTCTTCATGTTCCCTTACAGAGGCTATGTCATGGCATTTCACTTTCCTTCCAATACCCGATTAAAAAGTCACAACCTATTTTGATATCACAAGAATAAATTTCGGTCATGTTCTTCCATACTCTTCAAAGCAAAACAAAGAATAACCTACCATCTGTTGTTCAATAATTCTTTTTCTTTTTCCAGCAAAGGAAGTTAAAAAAGCCCCCATGTTTCTGGAGAAGCTTCAGAACTGTGGTGTTCCTGAAGGGTACCCGGTCAGATTAGAGTGCAGAGTTGTGGGAATGCCACCCCCCATATTTTATTGGAAGAAGGATAATGAGACCATCCCATCAAACAGAGAGAGGATGAGGTACTGTGCCATCACACCCATGCTTGGAGTTTCTTGTGGCTGGACCAATCGTTTCCATGAAACCTGTGAGATAAGTACAGGTGGTGTTCTTCTTAAAACAACTTCTTTCACCCACATGAAGTTTTGAAAAGATGGTTTCATTGTGAGGTGAACAACAGCTATTTCCTTGGTTCAGAATAAAGGCATGGAGCATAATATGCCACTGCTTCAGAGAGTGGTGACAGACCTTTCGGGCCACAGGCCTGATACAGCATATGCATCTTCTTACCAAAGATACTATGATACAGTATTTTAATTCATTTTAGCACCTTATGCTCTCTCTCAACTATTTTTTCCCCACTTCAGTTCTAACTATGCATGAATTCAAACTCAGAACAGTTAGGAACATAGTTTTGAATGCCCCAGAACGGGATAATAGAGAGTTTAGCATATCAGATACAGAGGCTGATAACAAAGTTTGGTCACAAACATAGGCAAAGACTTTGATCCATGCTTACAAAATACAACAATGTTTGGGTTCAGCTCTTGCATTCAAATGCATCACTATTTTTTAGGTTTTGCAAAAGAAAAGCTGATAAAATAACATGCTTGGCTGTAATTAATGAGAAAATAATTGCTTTCATTTATTTTTTTAAATATTTCTACTTCAGCATAAATCTGTTTTTTAATATTTTATTTCACTTGGCTCCAACTAATGATTTGATGCAATTGTTGGATCTCTGAGATCTACTTCAAGAAGTACTACATTTTTACATGCATACCCTACAGGCTATCTGTAAAGAAAACTGGCTCTGCAGCAGCATACCTATCACAAGGGAAAGCTTGAAAAAATCTTTCAGTAGTCTCTCTGTCCCCGCTCAGAGACTGCCGTCCCTCTCCAAAAAGCCCACTTGATGTTAATCTTCTATAGTCTGTAGTCTTTACTCCTCTGCCTCTAGGCAGATTACTCAAAGATTTATTTCAAGTACTGGTACTTTCACAGGAATTATGGTTATAGACACGCAACTACTGTACTTAATGTAAAATGAACAACTGTTGTACAATGCCTCATTTCCAGTTGTTTCACAGAAGCTTAGAAAATAAGTTTTTGCTTCAGCTCAGCAGAGGAATGACTAAGGCAAACCCCCCACACCTCAGAATGCCAGGAGCTAATATCAGGCTTGTAACATCTCTGCTATTTCAGCCAGTCATGACCAGACTGCCTGCCCCAAAGGCTTCGAGTGGTTCTACACACATCCACATGACCGATGGGCAGCATTGTCCTTGTTTGTCCCTAACTTGCCTCTCTATTATCTTCCTGCTTGAAGCCAAGAGACTTTTTTTTTGTATCATGATATGGATGTGCATGAACTTCTATAGTACTGCACCCCTAGCATAAGGCAAATTATCTACTGCAGGGAGCAAAGGGTGAATGTTCCCTTTTTTATTAGAGCTGTCAGAAGAACAAAATGTTCTCTTGACCTGAAATTGTGTGGCTTGATGTTTCATTCCAGTTCATAAGGAAACAAAATCTCAAATTTCAGAACTTCCTGCAACTTCAAGTATTCTGATGTGCTCATCTCCCACCTCTTCCTTTATAATGAGGTTGATAAATACTTGGGTTGATATAAAGGACCAACCACAGCCTAGAGAGCAGAGGAGCCCCAGTTCTCTGATATACTACTGAATAGTTTTTCCTGGAAACTGTGGCCCGAAAGTCTTGGATCACCGAAGAGCAAAGGAAGAGGAGGGAATAATGAAGCAGCTTTCTTTTAGAGTGTTGGCTAAACAAATCTTTAAGACTTTGCCACTCCAGCATTTTCTCATGGAAAAGGGTGCCATAAGACAGTTTCTGACTGGCTCCAGTTACCGTTGTGGAAAATATCACAACTTTGTACATATGTTATTGGTGTTTTGTTATGTTATTCTTCCATCTTCTGAACTAAGAAAAAATACAGTATGACTGTGGAGCAGCTTTGCATGGGTTTAGTTCATTGGAATTCAATAAACTATTCCAGTATTCACATACAGAGCAGCAATTCAGCTCACACTATCACACCACAGCTTTGCACAACTGAGAGGAGCAAGAACAGATTTCAGCTACTCTGATCATTGGTTGAGGCCATACTGAAAGCAAACCTACTGACTATAAATGTCCTGGACTGCTACCTCTTTGAGAATAAAAGTTAGGACTTATCTATTTCATATTTAATGTACATTTTGTAAAATCTCAACGTTGATATGCTCTTGAGAAATACTAATTCCAAAACACTTATATTCCCAGCATGCATCAAGATACAACAGGGTATGTCTGCCTCCTCATTCAACCTGCCAAGAAAGTAGATGCTGGCTGGTATACCTTGTCTGCAAAAAATGAAGCTGGTATTGTCTCTTGTACTGCTAGACTTGACATATATGGTAGGTATTGGCTAGTAAGTAAAACAAATCAGAGTTTATTTTCTTTGACTGGTCCCAGCCCTCACCTAGTTCTTAGTTCATAAATTGCTAGTTTTGATGTGGATTAGCATGGCTACAGCTTAATGTGGCCACCAGGAGGAGGTATAATGATACAGCTAAATGACCAAATTAGCTCTCCTGCATCAGTTTAAAGGCAGATAATGAGAAAAAAACAGAGGAGGAGTTTTGCACAATATTCTCTACTCCCGCTTTCCACCTTCCAAATTCCCTAGACACGTAATAAACATGTATTCAAGTTGAACCTTAACTCTGTTCCCTCTGACACATGCCTGTGCTACAGCCCTGACCTGAGATGGAACAATAAATTGCACAAAAGAAAGTAGACCCCTTCTATGGACCATGTATAATGCAAACTATGCCTAATTAATGTAGGCTAGTTTGCATCTAACATGTTTGTCTAGGACTCGGAAGGCCCCAGCCCAGCTCAAGAACAACAGCACATCATTTAATTACTCTGTATCTATGCAAGATGTAATAGTTAAGACAATTTATCTAGAGCAAGGGAGTACTTTGATCACTTAAGCAGCATAATAAAACAAAGATCATATTCCACAAACTGTTGGATTATAGCCATACCCTCAAACGAAAAAAACCCCCACATTTTCTACTTTGTATTTCTCATTTTTTAAAAAAAACAACACTTAATTATCAGGGATAACCCCAAGTCACCAGTGCATCTGTTTTCCACCACCTTGTGGTGGTATAGACAATAGTAATATAACATTCAAAAGAGGGTCGATGAGAGTCCGATTCAAAAAAGGTCCCATAAAATGGAAAATAATTCCTTAGGTATCTAAATATTGCAAGACATAAGTTAAATTTCATATGAAGTATTCAAGGTACAAACAGGAAAAAGATGGAAAGTAAGAAATGCTTCCTGATTCCAATGATATTTTCTAAAGAACCTGCAAGTCTTACACACCAAATGGAGTGACAGAAATAATTTTTTTTGTGCTATTTTGAATGGACGGGGTTGGGAGATTGAAGGTGTGGTCTGATATTTACAATTCCATGTACAAAGAAAAAGTAATGAGTGTACTGTTCAAATAGAAACAAATTAGGGGCTGCAAGAAAAAAGGAGGCTCTTTTTCAAATATTTCCAGACAGACAGGGTCAAAATTCAGCATGGAAAGACACTTCCTATCAATGTTTAACATGTAGATTGTAGGTCTCCCACACTAAGCTATTCTCAGACTACTGTAGCCTGAACTTCTACCCTTTCATTTTAATTGCTGACAGATATGTTTGTCCAGTTTGGATGCAGACCTGGAGGTTTTGTATGGATAAATACCAAAAAAGATAACATCAATTTCCCCTTTCTGAAGTGTTTTAAGAACGATAATTATTAAGTATTATATAATAGCTAAATATTCTTACAAAATTATAATGGTATTTGTTCATATGGGAACATGTTCAATGTTACTTTTAAATTACTGAATATGTGTCTTTGGATTACATTTCTTTCAGTATCTTTAAAAAAATCTAGGAAATGTGTTACTACTTATAAGTAGTAGAGGGAAATAAAAATTGTAATCGCCTCATTACAAGAATTCCCTATATTATTACTTTGAAATTAAATAACACCAACAAAAATATCAAGAGGTCCCACAGAAGATGGAGTAGCACAAAATCAGAGCCATGTCCAGTGTGTTCATCTCTGTTCATGCTATGGTATGTTTTTAGTTTTGATTGCAAGAGCTTTGGAGAAGGCTCCAAAGATTAAATTATTAAATTTTGGACTTGGTGAAAACCACTTAAGCATTGCCATTGAATAGAACAGGGATGGAATTCCACCTGTAGACTTCCAATAAAAAATAGTCAACATATGTAAATGGTATTATCTGAAGGAACAGACCCTAAAACAGGCAACAACCATGCTGTGCTCTCTTCAAGGATGTTGGAAGCAACTTTTCAGTTGTGTGCATTAATTTCTGTTGTTTCATTGCTAACCCAGTTAGAGGTTTATACAGCCTATTCTGTTTCTCTTGCTTCAGCTCAGTGGCACCATCAAATTCCACAACCAATAAAGCTTCGACCTGGTGGCAGCCGGTATGCAAACCTTACCAGTCAAGGACTTGACATTTTTTCTGCCTTCCCAACTACTGAAAGCCCTATGCTGTTTTCATCCCCAACCCAAAAGATGGTGGAGAGTGAAGAACTTTGAAAAACAAACAATTGTTCCAGTTACGCCTGCAGAGACACTAGAACTGTGAAAAAAAAAAAGAGGTACAAGTCAAGATGCTCAAGGTTTACAAGCAACTTGTTTGTGATTAAGTGTACTGCTGCTGCAAATGTTGCAAGTAACATATCATACAAGACTTTAGCGTATTATTTTACTGCAGGATAATTGTGGTATGGAGTGTTGTGCAATAAATTCAGTACTGTGTAGTTTGCTAAGAATTACATAGTAAACATAGTTTTCAGCACCTAAAAGCCAATACCACTTTTACTGCTTGAATTAAAGCTACTGTACTGTAGCAAGCCATGTTAAGGATTGATGATGTTTAGCTGGAATACTGCCAGTGAAAACATTGATGTTACAATAACAACAATCCTGAATGAGGGTAAACAACAAGACTTTGAATGTAATTCTAAAAAACATGCCAGATAATCACAAAGCACAAGTTAAAAGGAAAAGATGTAACTCATTTTTATATATTACTATGCCAGATTATCTTAGAATTTTTGAACTCAAGACTAGGTAAATATAGCGTTTCATGTAGGTACAGCTGTATAGCCTATATATTTATATTTGTGTGTGTGTGTACTCCATGCACTGTGTATTCATGGTGCAAGGATTCATAAAGTAAGGTACAGGACACATGCATAGGACACTAACATAGGAAAACAAAATTCCTGTTGTCTGAAGCATGTTCTCTAGAGCCCATAGCTGAAACTATTCTCCAGATGCACTTCATACTTTTTTCTTTACAATGTTACTGATTCTCTGCCTTTAAACACAGATAATACCAAGCTTGTAACTTCATGGTTTTTAAAGATCAGTCTCTTTTTCCTGATTTTTAATGTGACTAAAAGAAAAGTGCATCTACCATCTAGTTCATTTTTTAACTAATGGAAAAGGAATTAGGACCTGGTGGAATTTGCGTTTTCACCATCATTTAGGAAATAATCATAAGTGTGGTGTCTACTATAAAGACAGAGAAAATTATGTTCATATACAAAAGTTATGAAGTTAAGCAACAGTTATGTGCAAAGAGCTAAAAAACCTACTGTAATTAATAGTAGTAATAAATAAGGCAATTTAATGAAAGTGCAACAGAAGATGTTAAGTGACAACTTAATGATTGAATTAAATAGATTTAGCATCTATACAGTTGTATTAATACCTCCCAGCACTTAGAATCTGTGAATATCTAAGATGATTTCCTGCATCTTTAAATTACTGCTATCCCTCTTCTTTGGACATTTTTTCAAGCAGTTCTTACTGCTTTCAAGATGGCTGGAGAATGCAACAAAGTCCTGATCAAAGTCACAGAGATGAAAACAAAAATTAACGGATACTTTCATTTTAGACCTTATTTGGATTTTTTCCAATTTAAAAATGTCACTTTAAAAAATTACATATGCAAAGAAAACAATGAGGAGTTATCTTAAGAGCAAATGGATACTGGATATAGCCAGTGACTGAGTAAGAGATAGCCTTTCACTGGGTTTCCTACAAATACACCTTATGTTGTCTCTAACTATTGGTTCCCTAAAGGTTTAGAGGAAGTGAATTTCTTGTGTTGTTCCACTTCCCACATGAGCGAAGACCATAAAACAAAACCGTCTTTATAACTTTCATGCTTGTGTTAGAAATCTCAGGCGATTCACCCCAGACTGAACAGACCAGAAAGGTAAAATACATTCTTATCCCGAGAGATAAAACAAGGTGCAGGTATTTCAGTGGGAAATCAGAAATACCAGTTGTTGCCCACGTTACCTCCTCCCTGGCAAACAAAATAAAACTAATAGCTATTAAAAGTGATGTATTCATTCAAGTGACTTCAAGTTATGGGGTGCCCAACTTAAGACGCATTGTGAGCCCAATTTTCCAGGATAGAGAATCTACCACTCCTCTTCACTTGTTTTTAGGATGGCTTAGGGATTCCAAATGTAAACCTAGACTGTGTCACAGCTGGGCAACCCAAATTTAAAGTTTACCATATTAGTAACTACTCTTGGGAAAATAATCCAAGGAAAGTTGTTGAATTTGCCTATTTAATCCAGTGCTGTTGGGAAGTTGGAAGAGAATAAATTAATATACAAAAGATCAAATTCTACTCCCATCTACAGCCCTGGTCTTCCCACTATTTCATGCCAGAACTGAAGAATAGATTTTGATCCAAAGTATTCCAAGTTGTATACCGGCCATCAGGCTCTAGACCTAGCACAGGCTTAGTCAAGCAATTGTCTGCTTAGAACTCCCCTGTGGCCCCCTTGCCTGGCTTTGAGTGAGGCGTTGGACCAGATGACCTCCTGAGGTTCCTTCAGACCTAAATCACTCTACACTCCCTAAATTGTTTTACTTTCCACTGCCTGTCTGAATACCCTATGTGGATTAAGTCACCTACTGACTGAGTAGAAACTAAGAATTCAAGCAAGCACAAACTTTTCCTTTTTGACTGGGATATATCCTATTAGGCAATTCTAGCTACAAGAGTGATCGCTTTAATCAGAATACTTTATGTAGTTTAGAAGAAAGGAATACTAGTACTTACTGCTAGCAAGTATCTGGTTACCAGTGCTGGAATCATACTTGTTAATATTACTGACAGTAGTAGTGGTTCTCACATTTTACAACATCAGACAGCACACCCAAAAACTCAGTGCAAATTAAAAGACAAAGTGCATGGAGAAAATATGTAAACCATATCTCTTCAACCTTTTCTCCATGATTTCAGTGGAATGTCTCCAAACTTGCAACATTATAACCTGAACCGACAAGGTGAGGATTAAATGGTACCTTTTTTTTTTTTTTAATGTGCATTCAGTTATTTGGAAGTGGGATGACAACAAGCTACTGCTGAAAGACTTTTTCCAAAAATCTGTGTAAGAAGGATTAATCCTTAGCCATTCAAGAAGGGGCCCCAGAAGTCTCACTTAGAGGTAGGCTACAGAGAATGGATCACCAAGATCTATCAGCTGAACTATAACATTGTCTCCTTGCCAGTTTTTACTAGCAAAAGGATCAAAACTTTACCCGTCACATCTTCCTACATAATGCAGGAGTCAGTAACTTCAATAACTTTCAGTGCATCTGATACAAACAAAATCAGAATCTGATCCCAAATGGTCTGCAGTCATTAAATTTTGCTTGTTAACTGCTACAGGACATTTCTCCTCTGCATATCCTGAGCCCATAAAATGAGTATGTAAAGGAAGCTTATGTGAATGGATGTAAATGCTGTTAATTAGCAGTATTGTTGTGCTCATCACAAAGAAGACTTGCTAGAGTAAGACAAAAAAATTATGTTTGTGTTGTTAACTGATGGAAAAGCCAAGGGAAAAAGACTTGTGTAAGCAGCAGAGACAACGCTGAGTTGTCACAAAGCATGTGATGCTGTTTGAGTTCATGTCCTGTGAAGGACGGCACTATCTAATCATACTGTGTCAAGATGCACTAGAGACTATGCCTCTGTGCTCCCTTCCTGAACAGCTTGGCTGTTCATTGTTTTTGTTTAATTGAATAACCGATTTGACTTCACACTAACATGGTATTTCATTGTCTTATTCAGGGCAGGCTACTGCAACAACAAAAATCAATGTTAGAACTTCCACTGAAGTCAATGTTAGCTATTATCTTCCAAAGTCCATTAAATGACCACAATGTGGAGCATAACATTGTATCATTTCTGTATCAGATACAGAAATGCTCGGGTTCATAACCTCTCAATGTTTTCTGATTCAGAATATTGTAGGTTTGTTTAATTTCCTGTTTCCTTCTAGTCCTGGTTTTGTATACAATCAGAGGCACAGTATATTTCAAAGAGCAGAAATGACAACTTTTGTTCTGCAATTCTTGACAGCAGAAGTATTATCTTTGCTTTAAAATTTTTGTCCAGCTTGGTGCAAACCCAGTCCTCAGCAACATCACATCACAGTTTGCATTGATAACTCTGGAATTCTTCCCTTGAAAGAGCTGGATTGAGTTCCTTTGCTTCCATATGGAAGGTGGAGCATTCAGAAGGAATGCTCCACATCTGCTAACGTGAGAAGATGAGAGTACACACTTCAAATACAAAAATCCAAGTCTGCAATCTTTATCTTAATATGTAAACAATTGCCAATGCCAACTGTTTACAGTAATCATAGGTACTTCAAAGCAAGAAATCTGGAATAAGAATTTCTTTAAGAACTGTGTTCTTAATGCTACCAGGTTCAAAAGGCTTAGTTTCTGGAAAACTTTTTCATACAAAATTATTAGCAAGACCTAATGAAATATTTTAACTGTTAAATATTGGAGAAGTGATTCATTGTTAACTGCCTTACTGTTTCCAATACAAAGATGTTCACTTTGAGCCTTAAGATTCTATTTAATAATTTTTTCTTGATTAAAGTTGGTATTTTTTATTTTTTGATCCAAAGCCATTCTCAGTGGGGAAAAAAAATGTTAATGTCAGTTTTAAAGTATATTTTAAGTGCATATGAAAGGAAAAAACAAACAGCTGCCCGTTCAATAATGTATTTCCCTTTGTCTCACCTAAACTTAAATAAATGCTTCAGTTGCATACAAGACTGTGTCCTTCACATGTTCAATTAATTGTGTAAGTGTGCAACAAGACCAGCGGTTTCCTGAGAACTTTGCTGTGACAGCTGATTAATGGAATCAGACCTTACATTAGTTAGAAGAAAATCATACAATACTGTTGTTACATCATACTAGCCATGCTTCTAGCACATAGTTGTGAAATACGGTTGTTGCTTTTTTAAACAAATTCTTAATATCAACTTGCTTTTGTTTACAATTATGCTTTCTTTTTCTGATAACCTCAGCCCCTTCATCAAAGTTTGAAAGAACAAGTTTTCTCAGGGGTACCAGAGTAGAAGCCAAGGAGTCTTTAGGGCAATTTGCACATTTTAAAGGTCAACAGATTTGCCAAATTCCCAGTAGCTTGAAGAATTAGTCTCCAAAGCCTATGCTTGAGCATATACTTCTACCTACAGACTGTAATAGCTGAACTCCATTGTGCCTCAAAAATTCAAGCAGTATCTGTCTACTACATTGGTCGCCTAGCCCACGCACTCCCCCTGAAATACCTGTTTACTGGGTCTAGACCAACACTCCTAGAAGTTTCTCTGTGCAGTAGAGCACTGGAGATCTGTTACAGAGGACTTATTTTTTCAACACTTAGCTGTGTATCCAGCACTTCAGCAAGGGAAAACTGAATGAGGGCCATTTTAAGCAAATTCTGTATAAGATACATTTTGCAAGGTAAGTTCTGTACAAATGAAAACTGAACTACAAATTAGAAAAAAAAAAATCAGTAGACAATATGTCGTGGTTTAACCCCAGCTGTCAACTAAGCACCACGCAGCTGCTCACTCACCTCCCTCACAGTGGGATGGGGGAAAGAATCAGAAGGGTAAAAGTGAGAAAACTCATAGGCTAATATAAAGACCATTTAATAGGTAAAGCAAAAGCCAGGCACATAAGCAAAGCAAAACAAGGAATTCATTCACCACTTCCCATTGGCAGGCAGGTGTTCAGCCATCTCCAGGAAAGCAGGCTCCAGCACATGTAATGGTGACTTGGGAAGACAAAGGCCATCACTCCGAACATCTCCCTGTCCTTCTTCCCCCTCCAAGATTTATATGCTGAGCACAACATCATATGGTCTGGAATATCCCTTTGGTCAGTTGGGGTCAGCTGTCCCGGCTGTGTCTCATCCCAACTTTTTGTGCACCCCCAGCCTCCTCGCTGGTGGAGTGGTATGAGAAGCAGAAAAGGCCTTGGCTCTGTGTAAGCACTGCTCAGCAATAATGAAAACATCTTGGCATTATCAACACTGTTTTCAGCCCAAATCCAAAACATAGTCTCATACTACCTACTGTGAAGAAAATTAACTCTATCCCAGCCAAAACCAGCACACAATATTAAAATGTACTCTTTGGTAGAAAATATATTTAAATATTATACATGGAGTTGCTTTGGGTTTTTTAAAGTCACGTTTTCTTGAAATGTAATTAAAGTTAAAAACATAAAGCATTTTTTAAAAAGTGCCCAAGTACCAGGTGAAATCAATGTTTGTTACAAGATTCCTGTATAAAGGAAACACTGGACGACTTCTTCAATGAATAAACACGTCTTCATTCTCAGTACATTTGTTTTTTCCCTGGATATTTTGTAGAGATAGAACAGCTGAACATATTTAGAGCAAAAAGAAGCTGTTCTGTAAATTCTTACTGAATTTTAAAAATCTAGATAAATTTCACTCCTAAGTTACAGAAAACTGCATCCATACTGCTTAGCTCAAATAGCTGGAAAGCTAAGTGTAAGGACCCATCTTAAGGCAAAAGCTTATTTTGGAATATAAAAAATTTGACTGGAAATCCTATCTTTTTTAATTTGTGCCTAGTGAATCACATCACAGTAGGGACTTCCACAAAGATTTCACCAGGGACATTCTACTTAAACAAGGTATAGGAAACAGCTAAATACTAAAAAATCTAATAATGCTCATGCTTCCCCATGTGAAGAAGTTGTTATGTCACTGACTTTGCAAGACTAAAACTAAGGTTAGCAACATTTCTACTTTTTGGAATTTGTACTGTAGCACCATTTAGGAATTCCACTCAAGAACTGAGCTTTGCCCTGTATGTGTGCGCAGTACAAGATGGACTGTGCCCTAAATACCTCCCAAGAAACAAAACCACTACAGCATTATATAAACCCACAATTTTTCCACTAGTAATATTACTAATTATTATAAAGAGATGAATAAAACATTCACTTCCCACTAGCACAATCAAATCGAAGAGAATGAGGATTATAATCTTATGATATTGATCAACAGCAGCGATTGATGCAATGAACTGATTTACAAAGTACGCACAAGCTATGCACTGCACTGAAGTGCTTTTTAGGACTTTGGTTTCAATTCTTAATAAGTTTTGTTAACAAGACCACAGATATTTTATGGTTTGTGTTAGTTTCTTCCTCTTTATGTGAGCTTACTATCATTTAATAATTCACTGCATACTAATCCATTATTTTTATAAGTATATCTATCATCATAAGCAGTAGGCAGTAAATTACAACATTGCATGGAAGAAACAAAATAGAAAGAGAAATGGATGTTAAGCACTTTTATGTAAATTACATATAAACTGCAACGTCATGCCCCACAAAATCAAAGTATATGCCAGTAGTGCAGAAACACATCAGTACTGTTCTTGCACACTACTCTGGTATTTATACTTTTGTATTGCATTATCCTTCCCACCTAACGTTTAGAAGGCTACCTTTCACTAGGCCATGTTTTCCACATCATATAATTGCATGATTTATTTGCATCATATTCCTGTTTCAGGATGGAAAAGCCACTACTCTGCTAGCAGTGCAGGTGAGACAATGTCTGCCTAAAGTTTACAGCTAATAAATTAGTGTAAGATGGCATATCATTTAATTATTTAAGGATTGTATTGATTACATACTTATCATTAAGTGGCAAGTATATGTAATACTCAAACACTATTAACTTGGCTATATGATGGACAACAATTAATTCTATTATCTCTCTATAAACTTCTGCGAACAAATCTGTGAGTAACATGACTTCATATTCCTAGAAGGTTGAATCTGCTTTCTGTTTGCTGATAAAGATTTAATGTAATTCCTAAGAAGCAACCCCCCACATTTTAATAATTAACACTATTCATTACCTTTAGAGAGGCTAAAATAAACATTAAAAAACATTCCTGAATGACAGTGTTTAAAGGAGAGAGTTGCTCAGAATATACACTGCCTGTTCTATATGTGTTTAACCTAGCCTGAAAGTCTGTCCCAGAAGCTTTCACTCCAGGAACAGTCCAACTCCTGCCTCGGGAAACGTACTAGTCTGCACAACGGTGACCAAAGGCAAAACGTCAGTAAGGGTTCTGAGAGAAGACAGACAGTAAGGTCAGGTCTTTGTATGTAACTGCTCCTGCAGGAGAGTCCCACTCCCCCAAAACAGGGCTTAGTTCCTATTGATGCTTTTGCTTTTCACTGAAAGCTGCTTAATTGTTGAAAATAACTCCTATCAAAGCTATTCATTTGTCGTTTGAAAGAATTCTAAAATATAAGGTATGGCAGCAGCCAGCAGGGAACCTGCCAGCCTTCCCGGCTGGAAACCCACCAACAGCTGTTCTGGGACAGCAGCTCCTTTTCTCCTTCTCCCTCATGGCTAACACCAGCAAGGGCTTGTTTCTGGAAACTCCCCACAGCAGCACCAGCAGAAGTACCCTTCAGCTTCATAGTCTGCTGCCATCACGCCAGACATCGGCAGTCGATATTTTGCAGACTCGACATCCTGCTACAAACACGTCTGCTTCTCCAGCTGTCCTGCTTCTACTCATTTTTAACCTTCCCAACCTCCTTTCCCCTTCTGCCTTTTCTACCCCGATCCCTCTATCCTCCACAAGTGAAGGAAGCAAAGAAAGAAAAGGCAATTCAGGGCATCACCAGGGCAAAAATGAACTCAACTGTGTTGAGAGAATGCTCTAAAACTTTTTACTAAACTCTTATCTTTAAAGGCTGTTTTTCAGAGGGTACAGAAAACACACTCTAACTGGGAAGCCAGCATCATTTGCTAGTGGATTCTTCTGCACATTAAACTGCCTGGACTGTGATGGAAGTAGTGTAACATTTAGGGTAGGAAAGCCACTAGTAAGTAACTCCTAGAGTAGGAATTTCAGGTAGTTGGTGAGGACAGATCATAGAAAACACTTTATTTATGATTTACAAAATCCGTTATTGTTTCCAGATAACATAAAATTAAAAGCTAAAATGCAAACATTTAAAGTCTACAAAAATCTAGAAGCTTAGATTATTTTCACACTAGCATTCTCATTTATGGCATATAATCACATGTGCTTTTACAGCCATTGAAAATAAAACCATTCTTTCCATGACTTGAAACTAGCTCTTTTTCGAGCATACAAGAGACACCATTAACTGGATTAAAAGCAAACCTACACAACCTTGGAAACCATACGTCAAACTTACAAAGTTTAAGAAAGTTAGTTCTCTGAGGACTAGAACTCCTATACATTATAAAACTTTTTCCATGGGAGCCATTTATGTGAAAACAAACCAAAGAGTAACTTCAAAGCTGACATAAAAATAAAAACATGGAATGAAGTTCATTTCTGGTGTTATTCCATTCAGTTACACCACGGGTCAATTTGGCCCATGATCTGTAGAAAATACTGTCATGATTCATCACAGTGAACAAAAAAAAATCAAAAACTTATTTAATAAAATTATCAAATTAACTAGATTAACTAGGAATCAGTTGTCAGAAAGATTTCAATTTAGAAGTATGCTTTCCACCAGCATTAAATAAATTCAATCTTCTTAACCATGTTGATTTAAAGTTCTCAAAGTAAATTTATTTTGTCAAATTAGTATAAGATGCAAACAACAATGAGCTATTATAATGCCAGTATTACCTTATTGAAGCAGATTAACTCTTGCTAATTATTAAATTACACATCTGGCCTGCTGCATATTCTTAGTTCGTAAAAAGTTTTAATTAGCTATTTGAAAGTGTTCAGGGTGATAGCTGAATATTCGCTGTGTGTAAGGATCACTGTCCGTTGCCATTTTTTGTCCTGTGTAATGGTGGTAGCTCTCCGGATGGAAGTGTTCACAGTGAAGGCTAATCCATTCTCTTTCAGTACTGTATCTTTCTGCTTCGGCAAGTATTCTAGTGAGAGCCATGATATAACTCAAAGCCATCTGAAGGGTCTCATACTTGGACAGCTTCTTATCTTGACCCCACTGTGGAACCACCTTTCTCAAACGATCAAAGGCTGTGTTCAGTCCTTGCATCCGTCTCCTCTCCCTGGCATTGGCAGCCAGTCTTCTCTTTGCAGCATTCTCCATCCTTTCTGAACTGCACTTCACAACGCAGCCTGGTCCACTTCTGCACTGGATGTCTGATTCTACACCCGAATCCAAATGACTGGATTTACAGGTTTTCATATTTGATGCAGCTTCAGATTCACACACACAAAGGTTACTTTTTAAAAAATCAGGTATCTAAAAAGTGGTAGGGAAAGCACTCATGGGAGTAGCCTGCATACCTCTTGAATCTGTTTCCAGATACCAATGATGGGATATTTTTCTTAGCATCTAAAAAAAAAAATAGTAAAATAAAAGGTCTTCTGGTTCTTCTGAAAATTGCTTCTTATTGTTTAAAGAAAGAATAAAGAGTTTGTAATGTCTTATGCTTTCATTCTTTTAATTTCTTTAAACTGATAGGGACAGAAAAAATGAAATCTCCATTCTCAAAATGTATGTTTCTGAAGAAAATAGTCCATTTAACCCAAAAAGGATCTTAATGGATTAAAGACACATCAATTCCAAATGACCATTTCAAATGAAAGAAGTTCTGATTCAGTTTAGGAGAGTATTTTGAAATGATGAACTGTTGTGATCTGAAGACATAACTTCGTAACAGAAATCTCTCCTTTCTTGACTCCTGCCGGCAAGCAATGATTCTGTCTTGCAGACAAGATGAGGCTTTATAGAAACTGCAAAAGCTAAACAGGTGGTAGCAGGTGGGCGGGCGGCACTCTGCTTCCATCCCAGTACCTTCCCACCCTGGGAACTACACGAGGAAAAAAAAAAAAAAAAACAGTAAAATCCGAACATTACAGCCTTCATCTGTTGAGAAGTCCTCCAAAGCCATTCTGTCCAGCCCTAACAACTTGCCATCTGGAGTAGTGTCTGGCTGGCCCCACAAGACTCTGGGCAGTTAAGCAAAAGATCCTTTCAATGGATAATCTGTTGCAACTCAGGAAAAAAAAAATATCTCCATGCATTGTAGTATTTGTATATTAAAACAAGTGAAAATTCAGGTTCTATAGTACTAAGGGTAGAAGAAATAACTGTTCTAATGAAACAAAGGAGAATTAGATTAATGGTATACGGCCAAGAAAACTACTGGTTTGCGCTACATGGTACCAAAATATGTGGACTCAAATTATTAAAAAGTCTTCAGCACTCACCATTTTAATGTTGTATACAGTACACAACATTGCAGAGAGTAGTATCTTGAGAAAAATGGGGATTATGTATTTGCCTGTCAGCAAATCCAATGTCATTAAAATGATTTATATATATTTAAATGGCCAAAATGCAGCTATGGATTTATCTAATAACGATTGTAAAAATATTTAGATAGGTTGTGATATAGACATACACAAAAGCATGCATGTATACAAATTGTCTGAAAACTGCCCTTTTTAATACACCATACTAAAGTATATAAGTGTATTTTATGTGAATTAAAAAATAAAGTGTCTTTTTAGTAATATCCCTAAATAAGTAAAGAGAATAAAAGAGGATATGAAAAGAAGAAACCTGCTTGCTGGCAGTAAGGGATCATTTCTGCTACCAATTGTAATGACAGAGAAGGCATGATACATACACCCACACCCCATAATCGAAACATGTTTCTTTTACTGCACTTGTATTATTAAAGTCATTATCTTACAAGGGAAATATCATACGATCAAGTTATGATGTACACAAAAGGTAAAAAAAACCCTGCCACACAATGATTTATTATCTGTATTGATTTCAAACCTAATTAAATTGTTACCAGCATTCATAAATCAGTAACTTTTTTCATTAGAGACTGAATACTGTATATTTATTTAGAACTATAGCTCAATTGTTTTCATTATGACTCCAAAAGTTGGTGTAGTTGTAAACAGCTGATTAATCCCTAGCAGAAGCAATGACAATGAAATGAGGTTGAATAATCCAAAAACAATAGAATGCAATTGAACACTAATGGACTCCAGCATGACAGATGTTGAACGTAGGCTGTTACGCCCAGTTGCTCTGCTCTTAATATTCTGAATCCTAATGGTCTTGAACAGAGATGATAGTAGGGGTAGGGAGTCTCCATTATTCCATTATCAAAATGTATGCCACATCTTCAATTTTTAAAGAAGTACAACTGCGTCACATTTCATTATAAATGTTCAACATTCATATCTGTGTGCATTGACCTCTTCTCCCAAATATAAAGAACTACTACCACACATTAAAATTCTACTTTCTGAATGACAATTTCAGATTATTTGTGTGTGCGAGAGAGTTGAGAACAGCACCTTTCAGAAAAACCACATAACCATATGTCTTTCACAGAAGCATCAGCAATTAGAACTTGTGAGACATTTCTTTTTCTGAAGATGCTTCATGGGAAGTATTGCATGTGCAGTAGAAAAAAAAAAAAACCACACCTCTGATCTTCATGCTATTACTAGAGCATGTTTTAGTGCTACAGCCTTTTATGCCCAAATAAGTTTGTCAGTTAAAACCTTTGTCTCTTAAAACAAATCTCAAGAGATATTTAATGTAAAAGAACACAATAAAATCAAGGTGGTTTATGAGTTAATAAATATTGTTCATTCTCATGAGATAGCTATTACTCAATTTAGATAATTAATCACTCTTGGTGTTGAGAGTGCTGTAAACGTCATACCAGAACTATGAAAAGCACCCCTTTAAATATCATACGGTATAGTACCGTATTTTTTCATTTGTCAGCAGTTTTCCTTTTTTAAGTTAATATGTCCTGCTAGTATGAATTACAATGAAGGCGTCAAATATATGGAAAATCACAGCTCTTAAAAACTTTGTATTTTACTCCACTAATGCATAGTAACATAGTACACAACAGTGCCGTTAATTTTCCCCTTCCTAATTGATTCACCACCATCATGATGCTTTGACTAACACATTGATGTAATCTCAAGAGAGAAGCTGTGATTTATCTTTCTTACTGAACAAATTGTAACTTTACCTTAAATGATTTACTATCAAATTACAGGACAAGGGCCCAAATCCATCTGGATTAATAATGAACCTCTAACAGGATTTTATAGCTTATAGGCATGGCTAAAAATTGTTCCATGGCAGATCAAAATACCTGCTTTTCATCAATAACAATTTTTTTAAGTGCCTGTTTTATGAAAGAGAAATAAGAAAAGTAAATATCAGTCTTATTGACACCAATTAATTTAGTTTATTTGCATAGCCCACCAGCCATATGAAAATACATTCTCTTAAGCTCAAAAATAAACTGCTTTATTGTTCAGTCAATAATGGAAAGGGTACCACTGAAATTTTCCCAGGTTTCCTTCACCTAGTTTGATTTCCTCTATATTTCAGCTTGTCTCAGTTATTGTTTATGTAATTCTATTCCCTCCATTTATTTTTAATCATTTCTCAGAGATCTTATTCTTTGAAATAATTTTTCAAATTATTCTCAAGATTTTTATGATACATTTTTTCAAGAAGCTATTAATACATTCTCATGTGATATACTTTTGTGGTGCTATATACTTTTCTAGATCCCAACTTATATTAGTCTCATCTTTATTGTATGTACATCAATCATTTCTCAAGAATTTCCCTTTTCCTCTTATTTTATTGTCATAACAATCTCATGCCAGAAGAACATTAGAATATCTAGAAAGAAGTTCTGTGTCTACTCAATTACTGAGATTTCAATCATTGAAACTCTAACTATGCAAGTACAGCTTTAGTTCTAGTTCTACTCCATGACCCTAGCAGCATTATTCTTGATTCACATTTTAATTCTAAAACAGTGTCTTTCATTTAAGTATTTTGTTTTTCTCAAAAAAAAAAAAAAGCAAGAGAGACAGGTAAGAATGCTATTTCAGTCATAAACCAGATTATTTTAGCATCTTTCAGTGACCACTGATACTAGGAAAATAAAGGATAGTTTCAGTCCATTAAAGAAATTAACTAGTTTCAGGATTTACGTCTACGTAGAGAAATACATTAAAAATTGTCTGCTAGATATCCAAGTTAGTAAGTCCGATGCGATTATCACAGCACCCGCTAAGAAGAGCTGGATATCTTCCACCTGTACTACTATGGAAAACACAATCTAATTACTTTTGATGTGGAATGACTGTGGCCAAATACTAATTTCAAAAGGAATTGAAAGTAACATTTCTGGTTAAAGTCTAATACCTCAACATTTTCTCTTCTCTAGTTATACTAAAAATAACATATACAAGCCCTACCTATGCTATGCACCAAGAAACAGATGAAGGAAGGGATCTAGTTTACCCTCCTGACACCAGACAGAAATTACTGTTTTTATGTTCTCTGATAGATGTTTTTCTAACCTGTTCTGAAAATCCTCTAACAGGGTAACTAGCAACACAATTGATAAATTAGTATCTTTGAATATATCAGGAACCTCAGGATTAGAAAGATGAAGTAGGTGGTTGGGACATATTTCATCAGTATTTCCTAACAAGAGAAGGAAGTATAAACTCAGGATTCTTGGGTTCAACTCCAGATTCTGGAGAGAGCAGTACTCCAGGGGTTATCTCTTGGTCCCGACTTCCCTCTGTTGTGGCCCCTACACTCTTTCAGACCTCTCTTCCAAGTGTCACCCTGCCCATTCCTCACCCCTGTGCACCACAATTACCTCTGTAAATGTAAGGGGATCTCTGAGATTACGGAGAGCTGAACTCCCATGTTTCACCTCCTGTGCCCACTCCCCTCCAAATAGAATGAGATGGTCCTTTTAACCTCAAACTAGAGATGTTTGTTCCAAATGGATTCTGCAGAGATGGTAAGATTCACCTCTTGCTGAAACAGGTGGTCTTACTCCTTTCCCATCCCTAGGTGCTTGCTTCCTCCCAAACACTAGCAAGGTAGGCAATAATGCAGCCATAGGGTGAGTCAGTTGCCAAAGCTGACCTTGTGAAAAAACATTCTTTCTTACACTGTAGTAAGTAACAATTAAATTGCTTATTTCCTGTGCCATATGAAGCATAAGAAATACTTTGATGTTATTGCAATCAGTTTAAAGAAAACCCATAATTTTAAATGTCCTGCATTCAAAGAAACTTTTTTTTAATTACACAAAAAATACCAAGATCATTCATGAGCTAGCCTTTAAAATTGATTTTTTTCTTTGGAATTCAGAACAAAACCCACAAAAATTCCTAAACATAGAAACTGAACCAGTAACGATGCTGAGAGACAGTTCAGAATTTCATCCTGGAATGAAATTACTTCCCTAGAAGTATCTGTACCCTACTTTTCAGCACAAGTATTACATTCGCCAAAATTCCTCCTAAGATTATGTCTAATTCTATACCTAAAATGGCAAATACTATAATTTCCAATCCATTTATGCCTGTATCCAAGCTACTTGCTAATCAGTAACTATGTATTTTACTTGGGCTTTGTTGACAGCGTTGTTTTTCCAGCTTTCCCAAGACCATGGGCAGCAACACTAACTATACGTTGCAGATGTTGTAGCAGGTTCTTACAGTTGTGGATGTTAGGGCTCTCCCCAGCTAGCTGTTGAAGATCATTAATTATCGATGTGTGAAAAGACAACTCCTTTTTATTTTCTCATAAACCTTTTTCTCTTAATATGTGGGGATCATCTCCCTGATACACAGGAGAAAACTAAAGCTGTTCATACAGTAGTATAGACTCTTTGTATTGGCAATGAACTTATTTTATCACAGCCTAGGGATGAGACAGCTGTTACACTAATGGAGCTTTCTGTTTACTGTTGAGGGGAGAAAGAGAAGTAGAGAAAGGGAGGTAAAAAAGGTGCTTCATGGTATCAAAGACAAGGAATATAAGAATGTGCTCCCACTGAGTTTTCCAGATACATCATCAGAAAAAAAATCTTATTTAAAATTGAACAAACAAACAAACTGCTTGCACATGCAGATTTTGGTCAAGCAAGTAGCCTGACACACTTCAAGAGTAGAACTGAAAAAAAAGAAAAATTGCAGCATTTTACCTATTGTATTAGAACTTTTCTGTATAATTTATAACTGTCAAAAAATTGCACTCTCTGAGTAAAAGCAACGTTTCTCTCCCCAGACACCAGCAGCTAGTTCACTTCTCTTCTAGTGAGTTCTTTTTCCTCATATGGCAACCTTCCATGGGACAGGGCCAATAACAGACCCTACAAACATTCAGCTTTCTATTCCTTCCACCAAAGAGCTGGAACATTCATTTTTTTACCTACAGTGAAAAGTCACGGTCTATAGTCTATTCTTTTCTCTATCAAGAGGCATGAAGACCCTTAGACTGAAGCTGACATCTTCCCAGCACCTATAACCACAGAAAACTAAGGAGACATGCGAGTGCTACAAGATAGTCAAACTGTTTATGAAGCACTATTACTTGTATATGATTTCTATACCATAAAGACTTTGCAACCTGCAACCTGCTTCACTCAAAGTACAAAAAGAATTAACATGCAGGAAAATACAAGGTAGTTTAAGAATGAAAATGGGTGTTGAAATTGTTGAAAATAGAAATACTTATTGACAAGCAGACAAAAACCATACAGAATGGTCCCGAAGCAGAAAAGTGCACAAGAAAGAAGCTCCTTATGTAAGGGATAAAATACAGTGTCTAATGCCATGAACCTGCAAAGACTTAAGTATGTTTAATATTAAGCCCTGAGTAATCCCTCTGAATTCAGTGGCTGCTTGCTCATAATATTTAGGATAAACACCAGCACTTGGAATTTCAGGGAAAAGAGAAAAACCAAAGACAGACAATGGGGAAAAACAAGAGCCACTAGATGAGATATAAGCAGAGATACAGGCAGGAACAGAAAGTAAGAAGAAAAAGAAGATGAAAAACAGGGGAAGGTTTCAAGTGGGCTGAGCTGCAACAGTTTAGAGTGGCTGGAATCTATAGTCTATAGTATTAGGAACTGCCTTTTTTTTACTTCTCAAACCCCTAGACTCATTGTTGTAACATGAAGAGGAGAATGTAACGCACTTTGGAAATTAATTACAGTTATACATTGGTTCCTAACCAAATAGGAAGAAGACTCTTAAAACTCCTCATCTCCGAAAACATAATTAATGCTAGAATTAATGTTGCTTGCCCAGAATAAAATTGTGTATAGATTGTGCCACACAGTTTATTGACTGAAATAAAAATAGATGAAGCAACAATGGAGAGAGTGATACCAAAGGGTCCTGTAAGCTTTTTATAAAATAATTTTTCAGTTCAGAAGGAGTTATTTTCTTGTGCAAACAGGCATAAAATTACTACCCACTGCCCTGCTTCTCATTGATTTCTACTTGGCACAGTTTGCCAGATGCTGTTTGGTCTAAGTGTTGCCTTGACCTCCACTGGTGACGCTGTCCCCTTTTTGCTTTGTTGCGCAGTATTTTCCCAGCAGGGAGGTCCCACCCCTCTAATAGTTCAGTTGCAACTTTTGCTAAAGGCTTATAGGTTACCCATATGTTGTACTGGAGGGGCCAGCCTGACTGGAATTAACTCAGAAGTGGCGTCCAGCATTGTGGCTGGAGCTGGCCCAGAGGAGATTATAAATGCCCCAAAACTAATTAAATATTTTGTCTCCTGCTGGTAAACAAAAGCGAACGAGGGCAAAAATATGAAATGCCTGATTTAACTAGGATCTGTAAGTAGCTTGACAACGGCAACCCTGAAGTCAGTGATGCATGATTTAAAAGCCCCTAATGGGTCAAAGCTGTTACACAAATGAGACTTTTGTCGATTATCCTTCACTTTATATACTTGCAAAACTGTTACACAAATGTATTTTCTATCAGTTTTCAGAGTATTTTGCAACAGCATTTCGGGGCAAGAGCCCTACAGCCCAGCTATCTATTTGGAAGCATTCTTAACATTCACTTTTGCACTACAAAAATACAGAAAATAAATATGACCACTCAAAGAAATATGAACAAATAAGAAGTTACAGTATTTTCAGTAACATTTTCAAGGAACTGAACTGTCAATGTGCTTTGTAAAAATGAGATAGTAGAATTCTCTTCTTTTGTAACATATTAATTTTTTTTTAATTGTTAGCTAAGTGCCTTTTTCAAGGCACCTCTATTTAAAGAAATACATATAGAAATACATATAAAAGACTATATATAAAGAAATCAGTTAAATTATTTAAATACAGAATAATATATATTTAAAGAAATAGGCTAAATTATTTAGATAATGGATCCAAATGCTTTCGATATATATAATTCGGATTTAATGTATTCAGTTTTGTAAATTAAAAACCCTCTCTCATGGCATTTTAAGTATTTTATGTCCATAAGGGTATACTATATTTTAAAATACACCACTGCAGGCTTAACTTTTTTTCTTTTGGTAATGTGTAATAGTTATCACGTAAATATTCCACGAATATGTTTTAGAATGTTAACTGAAGAAGTGTCTTACAAAAATCCCGTTGGTAAAGAAAATGAGAATTCTGGTTAGATGTTCTATTTCACATACATGCTTAACTTCACATTTATGTAATCCTACTACAGTTAATAGGACTAATCAAGCATCCAAAGTTTAAAATAGCTGTAAGTTTTGGTCATCCAGGACCTCAGTTCATAATGCTGTTAGTGTGAACTATGAAGTGACTTATTTAGTGGAAATAGAGCATTCACCTTTTCTGGGAGGGCATGTGTTAAATCTTTATGTTTTCCATAAACACATTTTTACTTACTTTTTAAAAAAACCTTTACAATAAGGTTATCCTTACTTGCTGAAATTTGAAACTTACTGAAAATAGCAAGGATCAAATATATGGGTAAAAGAAAAGGAAGCCTTAAAACAAATTGACAAATAGATATATATACACACATACACAAAAAATATATATACAACTGGCTTCCAGTTTTTATAGTACTTTGCCATTAGATTTTTACTTTATAATTAAACTGTTATGCAAATGCAGTAATCCATACTCAGTTTAAGAAAAAGTTTACACTATTAACTGTAAAGGCTGATGTTGTAATTAATGCTTTCCAAATTAACTAGGAACTTCTGTAGCTTTACTGGTTTGCATCCTGCCATAGACAGATGAGTGCACATGCACACATGCATATAACACATCTGCTCTTTTGTCCAAATGGACAGCAGGACGCCACAGAGGTTTTTCCATCAAAAGAAATGCAATTCTAACAGATTAAGATGTTCTAGTTAGGCACATGGTAACATTTCATGTTTCAGATTTTCAAATCTCCCAAGTGTCACATTTCCAAACTATAATGAATTAGATGTGACAGGTATATTTGAAAAGCTACTAGTAAAGCTGGCTGTGAATAAAGAAGCACTTAACGTAGTGATTGCTAATATATAACACTGGATTTAGAATGCACAAAGGACAATGTTTCCCACTAGGTACACAAGAATAAAAAGTGATAAACCATGACCAGAAGAGCAAAAAAACTCACTTCCTCCAATGTATGTAGAAAAAGGACTGAATATGTGGTATCAAAAAGCTTGGTGTTTGTTTTTTTCTTCCATGAAGCTCTGCTTCTTTTCATTCCTTATTATTTCAGAGATTTCACAAATCTCGAATGACAGCATTCTATCAGATTTTACTGGAGTTTTCTTTTGAATTATCCAAACTTGAGGATGGGGAAGTTTTCTCAGATTTAGTTAATATAACAGTGTAAATTTCAAATGAAAAGCTTTTTACAGCAATATATTCAGCCACTTCTGTTAAACAGGTTTCCTTTTAGAACTGAAGATAAATGACATGATCTTGCTTATTGCATATGTTGTGGTTTATGTCATCAACTACTCACAGACCTTAATTCCTAATGCAAAAAATGCAGTAAGGCAGCTATATTTCTCTTGCAGATGGGCTTCTTCATATATGATTGAGAAGCAAAAAGGTATGTATGTATTACTTTGTTTTTCCTTACAGCTTAAAAAAAAGCATCTGAGCATAGTAATAACTATATTTTTGTAATTCAGACTCACTGAAGAATATGCATTGAATAAAAGTGCTACCAGTTTGAAGAATTAGGGATGTTTTTAGAGTCAAACACCAGGAAAACTTCTCACCCAAGTTCTACAGCATCAAAAAGTCAAGAATGCCAGCTTTTTAATCTAACAGACAAACCCATAGAAAGATCCAACAGCTGGAGGACAAAGTTTGAGAACCACAAACTGGAAACATGTAATATATTTTCAACAGAAAATTCCTAGATATTTTATCAAGGAATATGATAGATTCTTCATAAGATGACATTTTTATATTAAATTTGGATGTGTTTCTACTATACCTAAATCACAAAGTATTGGCTTCAGCGCACAGATTGCTTTGTGGAATATTGCTGTCTGCAATATGCATTCAGGTCATCAGATTACATGATGGCCTTATATATATGCATCTATGAAATCCAGAAAAGAGTACTGAGGTTACCCAGTAATTCAAAACAGTGATCCAATAAGACTCTGAAACTACGAAGACTTCTGGCAAACTGCAAGCAGATTAATTTCCCTTACTCTCTAAATCCTTTTCTTTAGGGAAACATGTATCTTCTTTAAGGCAAGTGGAAGCCATTTAATGTATCTCAGGCATTCAGAGAATTAAGAAGCTGCAAAATTCAAAGCATTCAATGAAGAGGAAACAAACCCAAATATTTTACTGGTATCACTGAAGCCCAAAACGTATCACTATATTACTCTGTCTTCCTCTTAATTTTGAGGAGTATGGGTGACAAAACAGGAACATGTATGGCTGGACAGGGAACACAAACTTGCATCTCTTTTTTTCAGAAGGTTGTTTTCTAGAAAGGGTGTTAATGTATCATTCCACAAAGGGATCTATTGGTTAGACTAATCTCAATACGTTGCACAAGGCCTTTGCATAGGTACATATTGGAAGAAGCACATGAGAAAAATTGTCCTAGCTAAGAAAAGACCAGCATAACCAGTTTCAGGTCTCAAGAAGCGAAGATGCCCAAGAACAGGTGAGGAAGGAAAATGAACATACGGAACTTACAATCTCTCTTGTACTCAGGGAAGGCGAACTGAAGTGACAAATTCATATTGCACCATTTTAAGGATTGAGATTCCACCTTCTTTTTGTCCGTCTCAAAATCCTAGGGCATAGCACAACTTAATCCACACTCCCAGTCAGCAGGGAAATCTAGCAAAGATTACACCTCCTGAAGTACAGTTCCCTTTGGAGGTCTTCCTGCAACTGTCTGACTATACCACCTTTTAGTTAGTGTTAGTGCTTGATGAGACAATTGAATCCTTTTGTTACAAACTTCCAAAATGAAATAGAAGTACCAATTAATTGGTATTCTGACTGGGACTAATTCAAAGGTGTCTTCTAGTACCTTGGGATATGGTGTGTTCCACTTTGGAGAGAATCAATCAGTCAGAGATTGATGAAGGGGTGGTGAGGTCAGGTTTGCAAATACAGAACCATCTGCAGAGTCTCCTGGGTTGGTACCTGCAGCATAGTAATTTAGAGGAGCAGGTGTTTCCTTTTAATCTACTGGGGGTTTTCTGCTGAAACTGTAACTTTATTGAGAAAGTGCCTGCAGTTTGTTCTTAAAAGGGTACTTTATTTATTGTTGCTATTAACTATTAACTGGTGAAAGGTTCCTGAAAGTTGTAGTAACCATACTCCTTAAAACACAGGTAAGAATAGAGGCTGTGATGTTAGATATGTAAGTCAGACACATCTTCAGAAAGCTGCTATGCATAAACATATTAAAGTCCAAAAGGCTGTTTTTAAAACAGAATTATTTTGTTCAGAAAGGAGCCATATCTTTCTGAATATGGGTGACTGAAATTATTATTGTTGTTAAGATTATAATTTATTTTTGTTTACAGCCATAAATATTTATGGAGAAAGGAGGCTTTCTGAAACAAAAGAAAAATTCAAGAATTTCAGCTGGAATTTCCCACCTGGACTAAGCATGGTGGGATGGCCTCTCTGTTAAGTCCCCTTTGATTTGGATCCAAAGCATAGCAAAAGGTCAACAGAGAATACATTTGAATTCAAATTCAGGTTCCTGCCTTTGCTGCACCTCATACCCTGCTCCAGCTCTACTATAATCTACATAGTCTCTTCCATAGCCTAACATCTCTCAACCTGACTCCCAGACCATACAAACTGCCTTTGCATCATTAACTTCAACTAGTGGCAAAAACTGAAGGCATGCCCTTAACTGTTTTAACCGTGCTCACGTTACAGAGTCTCTACACAGGCATTACACCTCCTTCTCCTCTTGCTGCTCCTCACAAACCTACTTCATCTCCTTCCTCTTCACAATTCTAGAAACACTCCTGAGAATTTTTCTTGGGTTTGCTTAATGTGTTTTATCTACACTACCTAATTATCTAATTTATCTAACTCTTAACAGGACAAAAATTAAATATGGGAAAGTGTTTCTTCATTTGGGTGTATCACCAAAATAAGTCACAGATCACTGGAAAGTGGATAAAACTTAGGCTTATATGATTAATGACACTAAACCCCAGGGAATGTCCTCCTTTGCCAGTCAGTGAGGCAAAAACACAAGTCAAAGTGAACCTCTCACTAAAGAAACCAACAGTTAGAAATGTTTATTTTTTCATATTTTGCTATAGACATTAAGTCTAAATTAAAGGTCTAAAACTGACCTCCAGTTAAAAAAAAATTCACACTTTTCAACTATCTGGTAATATACTGGGGTTTGTTATTCCACCTTCCCATTCTTTTGAAAATACTTAATTATGGTTCATAGGAAATTTCAGGAAATAAGAGAAGGACAGTGACACAGCAGTTGAGAAAAATACCTTGTTCTGTCTTTTTGCTTAAGTCTGGTAATTACTTTAAACAAAGATCTACTCCTCTGGGAGGGCAGGAAAGATTAGAAGTCAGAATCAAACTGCTTAATTGGCAGATTTTTCAGTTTTTAATTGAACTAATTTAATTTTTACCTGATCTGGCATCACCCTTAATTTTCATTGAGTTTTCTTTTTTCACTGCTGGGAAGGTCCCCTCTGTTCCTGGCATCTTTTCCTGTCACTCTGATGAATACCGAGACAAAGAAATCTTCCCTTTCCCAGAAATAACTGCCTCATTTGTTGCTAATTTCCCTTCCTATCCCTTATGGAACACATGGCTCCTTTCTTTGACCTCTTGCTGTGAACACATTCATGAAATCTTTTATTTCCACCTTTCACTAAATTTTCCCGGTTTGGTAACAATTTTTCAATACCTGTTTTCTGTCTATTCTCATCTAGATAACACAGAAGAAATGCAAAGTATTTTCATGAATCCTTTAAGCAAATCTGTTAAATGGCTTATTGAATAAAAAAAAAATGGCTTCCCATTTTCTTTTCATTCCTTTTAGCTGTACAATCATTTCCATAGCAACAAACTTACATGGTTTCTGTTGCTCAATTTTTCTTTTTTCTTATTTTGCTTCCTTCCTTATGGTTATGTGCTTTCTTCCTGACCCCTACATGAGCTATGCCTCCGCAGAGGCATACACTAAAGAAGTAAAATGAGCAAACATGCATTTAAAGTTTCATGTCTCAGCCGTTGGACCTAGCCACAGATTTACTCAAAACTTACAACGGCCTGTAACTTAATGACCTTCTGTTGGACACTCCCACGATAAATAACTCTTAAGCACACAGGAATTTTTGGAATTGTATTTTCCTTTCACATAAATTGCTCTTGGTTCAACACAGCCCTATGCTATGGTCTTAATTAAGAGAGCAGCGCAAAGAAATTCTGCAAATCAGAATTGTTTAGGTTGGAAAATACCTTTAAGATCATCGAGTCCAACCATTAACCTAACACTGCCAAGTCCAGCACTAAACCACATCCCTAAGCACCACATCTACAAGTCTTTTAAACACCTCCAGGGATCCTCTGCACCAGAAACACCAAACAAAGAGACACTGCATTTTTCCAATCTTCCACTTAATATCTTCACTTAATTTAAATTTTGATTCAACATTTTAATTTAATCAAAACAATGCAAGTTAACTGTTTTCTCAGAGAAACATTAAATACCAAACTTCTATGTTAATAATTGTAATACTATACAAGCCCTTTCAGAAAATTTTCCCTTAAACAATGTTTTATTTCATTAATGAGGAAGGCCTAACAACTTGCATTAAAAAAGAGTCCATGGAAAGTCCATGATGATTAAGTCTACATGCAATTCTATAGCATTCAAATATTGTATTTAGCACTGTAAGGACATAAAAATTGTGCTGCATAGGTTGAAGATCACGTGGCACTAATGTTTATTTGAATTACAGTAGTCTCTTCACAGAAATCTACCTTTAAGTACCGTTTCCTTTCCACATTTTCAATGCTGACTTAAGCTTTTGGAAATTAACTTAGTTAAACATCACTGTGTTCCTCTTTTTCTTGATGTGAAACTCATGCAATTTTGAGTCTGAATTCTCATTTCAACTGTAATCAGACATTTCATTTGGTGCTAAGATAACTCAGCATTCAGGATCTTGCTCAAAGTTAAGATAGTTAAATTAATAAGCTAAGTTAAGCTAATAAAACCAACAGGTAAATCCTTCACATGAAAACGTGAAACAAGGCCACACAATTTCTAAATAACTTTATTTGAAGTTCGCACAACCTATTTTTTGCACAAGAGAAGATGGACAGAATTCGTCACAATTAATTTCCTTTACTGTTGACTGAAAATGCACAATGTATTAAATATAACTCTTAGTGAGTAATTAGGATCACCAGGTCAACTACACAATATTTCATGAGAATACAGTTGCTATTCAAAAACTGAGTGCTCTTTTTCTTGCCACTCAGCAGCCTTGCTTGTTTTGCATATGGCTGCATGTTTAATTAGCAATCCTTCTGTAAGCGTCTGCAATTAGCACAATGATGATTAATAAAATAACTCCTTTAAAGCTCCATTTAAGCAGCAGAACTGCACAATCAGGTATAATTAATTCATCATTAATAAATCATGGCTGATTAACTAATCTGTTGATTACAAACACATTACTGCATAGTCTCCCACCTGAGCTCTGGTGATTTTTCTATCCTGAACAGAAATAGAGACAAAGTAGTAGCAAACTATAAAAAAATGCATTAAGCAGCAAAGATATTGGTTTGGTCAGGAAATTTAGATAGCAAGTATATTTAAAATTTACTGGGCTTTGTTCATTATTAGTCCTTTTGAGTGAAAAAACCCCAATTGTACTGTCTATTTGTTAATGTGGGTGGATGGGCAATAATTACTTCTTTAGTTCACTTATATTCTTAAGGAAGGTTTTTTTCCAAAGCATCTCAGATTATGGGCCAGATTCACTCTTTGCATAAGCCAGTAGGAAGCAGCAAATGCAGCAAAACAAGCTTGCAATATTGCTCCTCAAGGAGGTCCAGGTCACTAGCCAGAAAGTGATCAGCTTGCTTTGTGAGAAGGCAAGATCAAGGTGGCTGCTAAATAAGCCATCACAACATTGCTGTTAAGCTGCCTCCATAGCTGTGATGACAACTCCATGCTTATAAACCACACTTCAGGTCCATGAACTTCAGCAAGACTGAATACAGAAGAAGAATATGCATTTCCATTTTGAGATCCCTTTTGCTTGCCACCTAGCTCTTGAGGTTTGTAGTGCATTTAAATCATCTTTTTGATACATGCTCTGTAGCGACAGGTGCTACAAACTTTTATTTCAAATGAATCCAAGGATTCTCACACTGTTACTTGCCTCCAGCTTTTCACACATAGGTAAGATGTAAGTTATGGGTTATGATAAAATTCAAACTAACTGGAAATAGGGGAACTTGGCACAACTAAGCTCCTCATCATTTATAAAGGGCTGACATCCAGCTGTTCCCACACTATGAAAATGCTTTGAGTTCAAAATACTGCATCCTGAAATACTGCAAAGAAAAAGAACTAAAGCAAAGCTTAGGACAAAAGTGATTTGAAAGGGAAAACAGAGTTTTAGCTAGAATAACAGTTCAATATTCCTAATAAATCCAGAGGAAGACAAGAATGCTAAAGGAAAAAGTGACAAAGTCTGATGTGGTACACTTCATGAAGAAAATTACAGAAGAAACTTAATTTAGGAGCACATCTTTAGTCTTTGAAAAGTAAATGACATTGCTGTAGCCAATAAAGTTTTCTTTCAGATTTTAACCACTTTTATCTGCATCACTATGTCAATCTGTTAAATCTTTCTGCTAAAACTTTAATTAAAAATACTGACTAAGCAGCAGTACTACAAGTCACTGCAATACCATTCATCTTTGAAAAATACTGCTCATAAGAGAACCATAAAGCACATTTCCAAACAATTTATATTTTTTAATATTTAAATTCAAGTAAATTAATGAATGTATAAGCATCATTTTAATATATGGCAGAGAAAAGCTTTGGGTTTGTTTGTTTTTTTAAGAGGACTGTAACCAGGTGTCCTGGTTTCAGCTGGGATAGAGTTAAGTGTCTTCCTAGTAGCTGGTACAGTGCTGTGTTTTGAGTTCAG
>JANZLQ010000100.1:2785146-2803334 GCA_026212715.1 Elanus axillaris
CATCCCACCTGGGGGGGGGAAGGGGTGAGCGGCTGCGTGGTGTTAGTTGCTCGCCGGCCCTAAACCACGACACCAGGTTTCATAGAAAATGACTGAATACAGAAATTTTTGATTATTTTATCAATCAGAAAAGTTTACAATTCAATCCAGGAAGCACGAATGGCTTTTAACATGGAATTTGGAAACAAAGAAAAGGATAATTTAAAAGCAGAAAAACAAGACAGCTGTCCTCACACATTTTCTGAAGTCAGTGTACAAATGAAGTGGCAAGATGAAGGTGAAGAAAACAATACCAAGGATCTTGAAGATTAGAAGTGAGCATTTTCAAGCAATTTTTTAAAATGGACAATAAGTAATCAAAGACTTCTGAGGACAGTGGTGATTCACTGCCTAGAGCTAAGATATAATCAGCATAATATGAATAATTTGAAGGTGTGGGAGATTAGTGTCAATTTCTTCAGAAAATCAGGTTTCCTTTTAATACAACAGCAATTTGCCCCGCAATGTCAACTCTTCCGTCATTACGCAGTGAAATCTTCAACTCTCCTCCACGGCGGGAACATTGAAAAGCTAAATGGAAACAAGAATCCACAGTTAAACTAGTATCTATCATGGATTATTTAAAAATCCATGAAAACTCGAGGAAATGAGGCCTCTCTTTCCAGAAAGCAAGCAGCACCAGGGGAAGCGCTGTACCAGGGACACACTGGATGAATTGTCTTTACGGATGAGGATTAGCTGAGGGTGTATCTCAGACTACAACTTGTCTGTTGAGTCTGACAAAAATGCTAGTTAATACAAGTAGTGAAGGACAGCTTGCCATGATGTAGCCAACCAAGTTTCCTTTGTGTATCTAGAGTCTTGAATTCTCCCATTCAGGGGATAGACAATTTCTGTAGGTAAGAAGGAAGAACACCAGTATGATCTGCATAAGAGCGAGCCATCACTTTGTAAATACTGAACATCTGGAGCCGACACTAGGTTCAAAGAACGTTTGGCTAACTGGTAAAGAAAGCTCATGCAGGCAGTAGAAAAAGTATACAAAGAAACATAGATGCTGCTTCAGCTGTCGCAAACTGAGACCAAATTCTTACATAGACAGGAATAGATACTGATTTATATAATCTAAATATTTAATACAGCTGGATAAAGTTTAAGTAGAAATAGCCTTCCATTTGTAAATAATTACAGAACTAAACTTCTGCCTAAAGTCTTCAGTCATATATAGGTTGGATGGTAATGTTCACTTAGCATGTACCGAAGTCGTCCAAAGCCAAAGGGCATGTTTTTCCTCACAAACCCACACTTCCGTAAATTGGGTAGAGATTGTATTCAGATCCCAACAGAGCATAGGATCTCTAACAGATGGCATATATACTGTACACCTTAAAACAATTTCTCAGACACAGCTGACAAGAAGGTTCTTTATTTCAGGATATTAGATTCTCAGATGAAGCAAACACTCTGAAACAGTGGAAACAGGAGGAGCTATAAAGAGAATGATACTGACACTTTCTGTTCTTTTCCATTTACAGAACCACCGGTTATTGTTTTTAAATTGTCAGAACAACATCCATGTATGGAGTAATGCCTTCAATTGAATTTTTGGACTCTTTAAGATCCAGACCATGCTAAATTTGATCAATTATTACTGCCAAGTGTGGATATGCAGCTAAACTCTCCCACTCCCTCGTGACAGCAGATTTAAATAAGTGATTAATTTTTTCCAATCTTCAGAGGTTGGTTGGGGTTTTTATTCTGTTTCTTTAAATGTGGAACCAGTGCTGTTTCATGGCAGGATTACTGAGACTGTTTTCATACTGGTCCATTTTATTTTATTTTATTTTTAAAGAAACATCCGAAGTAGAAGAAAAAAAAAAAAAAACCACAAAAGAAAATTTTATGCAAGCTTATGTGAAAATAATACTTGATCTTTTCTTTCTCTCACACAGAAGCACTGGTATTCCACACTATGTCTGAAAGTAAACAGACCTGCACGGAACACTGCAGTAAGTAGAGGATTTCATTTAATAGCAATGTCTCCAGAGACATTCAAGCATCTCTGATGTGCACTCACCTTTTGGATCACAACACTGTTGCACGTCCATTCCATGTCTGTATGTACTAGGAATATCTCATACTATATACACATTTTACACATATTTTATAAAAGCAAGTATGTACATTCTGATCTGTAGAAATAATATATAACAGCTGAATTCACAGTGCCCTGAATTTCTCTGTGATTAACCTGAGACAGAGGGAAGTTTAAGAATAGGTACAAGGACTGTGAGATTGAGCATGCTGATATCATAGAATCATGCACCCCTGAATTCACAAGGCAGTCAGTAGCCTTGTACTAATATTATCCTGCTGTTTTAAGGAGCTTCTTACCACCCTAGATGTATCCAAATGACCACTGCTTACAGAATTTGAGGAGTAATGGATTTTCTTCATGACGTCATCATAATGACATCAACTCAGGAACAAGTGCAACTCTTGTAAAAATACCTTTTTTTAGAAATCACTATCATTTTTGCCAAATTTCTAGACCCTGCAAATGGACTGATGAAAGATGCACTTGTTCCTTAACTTAAGTGAAGTTAAGATCGCCAAGACTTTTTTTATTCTAAGAAAGAAGGTAGATAAATCTGATGATTGATGGAGGGAAACACCTCTCCTTTGGCAGAAATGTTACACTTGTGTATAAATCTGGTGCGGTCAATCTGTATGTTGAAATTACCTGGGAAAGATGAAAGCTGCAGCTACAACTCTGCAAAACCCTTCACTTCATGACAACTCAAATTAGCAAAAACTTAAATACAGGTAGATTTATTCCACCTGAATAAAGCAAGGAGACTGAAAAGTTAGAAGATGGGACAGACTTGTATTGAAAGAAATCTTGGCAAAAATTGTGACAGTATGATCTTACAGTTATCAAAGAAAGGTCTGGGTTTGGGTTGGGTTTGGTGGTTTGTTTATAGCAAAATCTTCAAATGCTATAAACCTGTTCTGTACTGGGAAGGAATCAGAGAAGTTAAAGGCAGTAACAAGAACCAGAATTTCCCCACAAATTAATACAGTTGTCCAAAGTAAAGAGGTACAGAAAGATTCCTCTAGCTTCACCTGAGATTAAAAAGTGTCCTGGACAAAGCCCTTCACAATAATTTGGAAACTCCTCTATAATCTGTTTGAATATATCAGATCCCTTAAACATGTTTATAAATGTTATCTTAGAAACGTGAAAACTGTGTGAAGGGGCGGATACAGGGACAGTTGCTAAATATTGCATTTATTAGCAATTATGAAAGTCTGTACATGTGATACGAGAGATTATAATTTTTTTAATATTGTAGACTCCTGAAGTGAAAAAAAGGCAAGGACTGATACTGAACTCTGATTTTAACACTCAGCTTAAATTCAAGGATATGTACATAAGTTTTAAGAAAGATCATAAAGTATTTCAACAGACTGGAAAATTCTCTTTGTAGTTGATGGAAGTGGTCATTGTTTGATAATTTGGTTTAATAAAAGTAGGAAGAGAATCCAAACACAGGAAATTATGTCTGATACTTCAGCAGAGATGCAGCTGACCTCCACCTAGAGGTCACAATACCCAGAGAGATCTGACAGTAGATTTAATGTTCCTCATTTTTATATTTTTTCATATCTGATATATTTTGGAACTAACAGATATTTCATTTTATGCAAGAAATTCTTCATTTATATTTGCAATAAAAGGTATCGGATATTACAGAAGCTACTGCAAAGGTTTCTATAAAATCAAAAGATGCTTTTATTAATCTTTGGTGATATGAATTCTTCTTGATTGCCAGCCATCTTTTCCAAATCATCTCATTAGTAATAGAATTCACCCCAGTACTACCTGATTCCCCTTGGTCATACGCATGTAAGGAAAACTTACTTCTCATAAATACATGTAAAGACCACATGTTGATCGGATGTCAAATTAACTTGTTCTATTTAAATATGTTTTATATGATTCCTACCACAAAAGAAGTTTGAGGACATACATGCATGAAATAGCAAAAAAACACCCCAAAACCTGTCTTCTGAGAAGACAGGACTTTTTTTTGTGCTAAACACATTAGAGAAACTGGTTACAGTATTGATTGCCTTTGCTGCCTGAGATAGTTTTTCTAAAAGAGGAAACGGCACAATACATACAAAATACATGAAAATGCAAAACAGGTAGAAAGTATCATCTAAAAATACAGACAGAATTTCTGTTTGTTTGTTTACTTAAAGAAGCAGCATTTATAGATGGGACTTAATTGTTGTCAGGTGCACAAAAGAATTGTAATCCCCTGCCCTCCACTTGGAGAACCAGCTAGGGACTAGGGTATTTGGTATTGCTTCTGTTGTTCTTCCATTGCCTGGCAAAGAACAAGAAATATGAGAAGCACGCAGACACCCAATGCCTCTTTATCTATTGCTGCCATGTATTAACAGTTTCTCTCAGTTTTTTCCACCAAGTTCTTCAGTTTCTTGCTTAACAACAAATATGTGATCTAATAAGCATATCTCATTAACTGAAAGAATACAAATAAATCTGTTCTGTAACTTCAGAAGTCCAGCCATCTCAAATTTCTGTAAGGCTTAATCATTCAAAAGTTAAAACTGCAACTGCAAATAAAATCACAAACAAATAAAATTTGCCAGTGTCCATGTATCTTGTCCTCATTCTTACATATTTAATATCAGACAAATACTTTCTGCTCTTCTAATGTAAGTGACTATTCTTTCTTATATCCTTCCTTGCTAGCATGAAAAATACCATCATCCTGAGAAAAACTGATCTTCATACCTGAACACACACGTATCATAAACCAGAAAAAACTACCATAAAGCACATTCTGTATGTAGGATCTGAATGTTAAAAATACATCACCTCTTCTTATCCTGATATAATAACGCTAGCTATTCTAAATCCTACATTTATTTAAAAAGTCACTGCAGGGATTAATCTGGAGTAAATCTCAAGAAAATTTCAAAATCAGGCAGAAAACCTGTAATTTTTTTCAGTCTCATCTTAATATACATGAAGGGAAAGGAAAACACTGTCCAAACTGTACTGAAAACTACACATTGTGAATGAAAATACCGATACCTTTTCCCAATACCCAAAATGCAAGACATAAAGACCAAGAAGTAAAGTAAATTCAATGAAAACATAAAACCAACATAATCTGAAGTTCACCAAGCTTCAGTTATGATGAAAGGTCATGAGAACTAAAATCCAAATTTGAAATAAAAAACTAAGTGCAGAGAGTTACAATCCAGAAACCGACACTTCAAACTCCTTGCAGGCATGATGTGTCACATTGGTGAGTAGGAAAGAAAGCAATTTCTTAGAGATTACCTCACATACAAAAAATATTACATAATATTCTATTCATATTGAGAAAATGGATAGGGAGTTGTTGCTATAGTTTGGACTGTAATAATAACTTTTTCTTTTTTAGTGAGTAAGTTTTATGTAAATGGACATCTTTGCAAAAAAAAGAAGTTTCTCTTACCAAGCATTTCTTTCTTCCCCAGCTGCTCTGACCAGTAGCTGCTTAAAACAGCATGGGCAGATCCTTAAGAGAAATTGGAAAACAAAGAAAAGAATTAAATTAGAATCACTACTTTACAGAGCAAGCAAGCACATTCAAAACGTAAATGCCATAATCAAGTGCCACATGTGTGTTTACAGCAAAAACACCTAGGAGTTTTCACAGCAGACAGAACTTAAGGCTTTATCATTTCATTTATTTACAGTAAAGCAGTATTACTTCCTCATCCTCTGGCTTCAATGGAAATTTTGCCTAGGCGAGGGCTTCATGATCAACCATAATTGGTAGGAATAACAAATAGTACCAATTAAAATACTTGAGCCAAAGCACTAATTTTTTTACCAAAAGTGAAGTTTCCTAATAACAGAACCTCAAAGTACTGAATTCAAAATATTATTCATCTAAACATGATGTTATTTAATGAAATATGAACAGCTACCCATCAATAATCTGAATAGGCTTTTGGATATTGTTTAGGAATAGGAACAGGTGGATAGAAGTCACTGTGTAAAACAAAAGCCTTTCTTCTGCTAACAGTCTTTGCAACAAAACCTCAGGTTTCTTTCAGCCTTGAATGCTAGTAAGTATCAGGATGTAACTCAAGTAGATCTTTGAGGTCTCACCACAGCTTCTGAAAACTAAAAGACCAATTTCTTGTTTCCTGATTGGCAGATGTCTTGAAAACTTAGGATGACTTCTCAGATCCATAGCTAGACATGCTGCTTCAGTCTACATTAGCAGCTAGTGGCAAAGATACCCTGCCAGAAACCTTACTGTGAAGTAACTATAATTATCAGGGCTCAAGGACACCAAGACATGTAGCATTATTAAGAAATCATTACAGAAGAAATATAATACAAAGCCATTACACTGTTAAAAGTATACTTCAGCTACACAATAAAAATATTTTTTTCTATAAAGGAGAGGACACTTAAAGATGGAAGACAAGCCAACAGTGAGTATCAATACTAGTCTTCCCAGAAATTCTAAGGAATGAGCTCTGGAATTAGATATGTCTACCAGACTCTGTTCCTGTCTTTATCAGGAAAGCAGCACTGAAAGCTTAAGAAGTAACTGAAATACATGGCTTGTATTTCCTTGTAAACCTTTCTTTCTGCTAGGAGTGCTGAATAACTAGCACTATTCCAACAAAGTAAGTTTTCTCTTTATTTAGCAAAACATTTAATTTTTGACCAATTTCTCAGCTGACTAATCATTAACCTGGAATTAACCAGTACTTAAGCAAAGAACATTATTCTGCAGCAATCATCATCGCACCTAGTAAGTTGAACATCAAAGGAACAGGCAGAGAACTAGCCTTCCTGCCCCTAAATATACAACTAGCTGAGTTCATATTATTCATAGGCCTGAGAATATCCACAATAAGTGTCATGAAACTAGGGGAGATAGCAGCTGAAGCGTAAAAAAAATACAGAACACCAAAAGAATTGGACATGAACTTCTACTGCAGTACTCATTCAATACCAAACTAGTCTCTCACTGTTCTCTAATTGGAATACTTCAGGGAAAAGATTTGAAAAAGACGCAGGAATATCTGGCCTGATGACAAGAAGAAGCTGATTTTTTTTCTGAATGAGTTGGCATCAGTCATGAAAGTTTTCAGTTTAATGAGAACACTCCTGCTGTCCATGTAAAGCAGTAAATCTTAAGAAAGACTCTAAAGTACAAAATCAGATTCATGAAGTTCAATAAGAACCCTTTAATTGAACCGTAACAAGAGTAAGTCATTTATCATACACACACCTGTAACAGGGTCTTCCAGAATTCCATACCAAGGTGCAAAATATCTGGAGTAAAAATCATGGCCTTTATGTTTTCCACTGGAATTTCCCTTAAGAGTGAGTATGAGTCCTTTCACCTTTCCCGTCTTTTCAGCTGACAAAAAGTGTTGTGTGCTCACTTGCAGTTCTTCCAACACAGACCTTGAATATAATTATAGAATTTTAAGAGCCCATATTCTTCATTTTACATGAATTTAAGTACTGAAAAGAAACATAGAACTACAAAATCATCTTCTCTATAATCCCCAAACAGCCACGGTAAAATGTTAGAGGAGACAAGATTCCTAGCATTGTCTTCCCAACGTCATTTGATGGAAGGCTACCCTGAATATAATACACTCTGAGTGAGCAGAGAAAAAAGTTGAAGACATGCATTTCCTATTTACTTCTGAAAACTGAGCATCCTGGAATATTAGCTACAAAAGATCACACTTTTGTTTCAACATTTTAATCAGTGAAAGAAATATTTCATCACTACAGAAGGCAAAGAGTAAGCACTCCACCTCCTTTCAGAGCAAGTAAATAACTAACACCATTCAGATCTTCATAGGATTCTAAAGCACCCTACAACAGTCTATGCAGTTGCAGCTACGGCCCTACAAAATAAAGTCTGAAACAGTAAAAATAGTGAGTACCCAGCTGAGGATATTTCTGTCTCCCCACTAGCCCAATCTTTAAACATTACTCAGGCCAAACTTTAAGTGAAAATAACAGTAATTTGGCCTGATTAAAGAAGGTGTGTTTTGGCAACATACATCCAAATCATACTTGACTTAACAATGAAATTCAGCTCTCTGAGATTAACAAATGCTTTGGAATAATTTGAATTGGAATTTCCTCTATAAAGCTACTTATGATGCTGTTAAGCATGTGTAAGCAGATTAGTCAAATGGGAATCAGAATCCATGGCATTCTGTCAACATGCCCTGTCTCACTAAGCGGACCTCTATAGCTATGCAACTATTACTCCATCATTTCAGAAGCAATACTCCTAATTTCCTGCTAGGTTACTGGACCATTTTTTTTTTTCTCAGACGGATGGGGAAAATACATCATTGTTAAAACTGTTTCCTACACCTCCTTCTCTTGGAGACAGATTTCAGATTGATCTTATTCAGCATCGCAGGTTCAATAAGCTCACATTAGAAGATAAAATAACTATTTAACACAGGAGCTTAAATTAGAGTTTTTAATCTTCACCGTTTTAGAACTAGATAAGAGAGCCTAGTATGTAAGGAATAGAGGCTAAACAAGCAGACTCAATTTCTACACGCTTGATTTAAAAAAAAAGTGTAAGACACCTTTCATAAGCATCACTGAGGCGGACTAAGAGTTTCTTTGTGTCAGGAGAATAACGGAGATCTTGAACAATCATGTCACCAACGGCTGCCTGGTGGAAAAGTTAAAGGAGACATAGACATAGAAAAACATCATCATCTGAATACAAAATATTATTTCCTTAAGGTTTTTGTAAAACAAATTCCCTGCTAGAACAGGACCTATGCAAGGTCTTTCATGCAGCCCTCAAGCACATGCAAGCAAGAAAAACGTAAATGCACTAAGTGCACGAATGGATATGGGTAGGTGCTAAGAGCTCTGTATATGTCAAGTTGGAAAGAAATTTGGGGACCCAGAAGAGCACAAGGATGCTGGATTGCCCTCACATGCATACAATAGGCTGAAAAATGCCAGTGACACTCCAGCCAATGGAAATGGGAGACAAAAGTTCAACTGCAGCATTTTGGAGAATTCCTTTTCCTGAGCTGTGTGATTCAGACCTTCAAAGTTTAATGCTTCAAGTTCAGGAGTACATCAAGCAATGCCATGTTGCCACTTTTCAGCCGTTTTAATGTATAAAACTAAGTATAGCTATTATAAATGCACTTCCAAGACCACACATAGATTCTTTTTTTACCTTTATTAACTCTTCTACTTCCTGGAGTACCTGAAGAAAAAAAAAAAAACACAACACCACCACTGTTAAAAATAGAACATACATATGTATATATCCATCCAACTATATATGGACAGATATACTTACATACACATACATATGTATATATCCATCCAAATATATATGGACAGATATACTTACATACATATATGAACAAAACAACATACTTTCCTTGAAAGCTTTTAGTGAACAAAATTTTGACTGACCTGTGGGTAGGTTAAATAAAGTGGTAAGTCCAGGACAATATAATCTTCCACTTGTCTGGCTTTTAATTCCCCACTCAGTGTCACAAATGTGAGAACTGAATTTGTGTTTTCTAGAGAGAGAACATTGCAACATTATCAAACATAAGAATTTGAATCTAAAATATTATAGCTCTTACAGTAGCTCAGTATATTCAGAAAAAGTTAGTTATGTAGCTAATATAATGATTACAGTAAACCTGTATTCTGAGACAAAATTCCCAACTAATTCAGTAAACGATCTGCTGAGGCTAATAGACACAGCAATTGCCAGTGAATCTTTCCTGTGCGTTCCAAGAATGAACAGCAGTTTCCTTTTAACAGAAAGGCCAATATTCCCTATTCATCAAATTCTGCTGTATCTCTCCCAAACCACATTTGCATATTTAGCACTTTTCTTAAACAAAAGTAATAGTAGGCCATCAGAATCCAAGTGTAGGAATCAGACTACAACCTTATAATTACAGAGCAGTTGTAAAAGACATTACCTGAGGTATCTCTATACGTGTTCTCTAAATGTTCTGAATATTTAAATTGCCTTTGTTGTAGAAAACAGAGTTCTTAATTAGAAGTAAATTTTCTAAGATGTTGTAGTAATAAATAGCTTGTAAGCATACTTTTTATGTGAAACAACACAGCAGCTGCTGCAAGTGTAGCATGACCACAGAGAGGAACTTCATTGGCTGGGGTGAACCACCGGAGTCCAAAGCAGGAACCTTGAAAATAACGTTTATTTAGCATTAAGTGGAAGAAGTCTATTTCTTCAATTTATCTCAAAACTTTACACAGAGTGATGACATTTCAGTTAATCAAAACGCATGTTATAATCAGTCTTAGTCTTAAATGCATTTTCAGGAACCTGTTTCGTACTCATTTTTGGAATAGCTACTGCTTTTGAGTCAGGTCAACAACAGGAGTCTACTACTAACAGAGGAAAGCTACTTTGTTCCAAGAGCAAAGGAGCTGCAAGTAGAAATGCCTGCTCGCCTGGGAACTAGGCCTTTGAATCAGAAGCTTCCTTGAGAAGCTCAGCTGGCATCTTTGAAGTGCTGCTGGCTAGCTAGAAACCGGAGACATGCTCTGAGATACCATTGGTAAGCACAAAAGCAACAAACAGTAACGGCAACTTATCACCTGAAAAAATAAAAAATAGTCTAGAAAAAGAGGAAAACATCTCAAGAAAGTAAGAACTGGTAACTGCCACTGGCTGTTCTAACTGAAGAAACAGGAAAGCAGTCTGCAAAAATAAAACTTGGTCTGAGAGAGTAGAAAACATCATCATCTATTGGCTGTTCCAAGTGAAAAATGGATACTAACAGCATCTCTTGGCATCTTAAAGTGGCCGTGTCCTGCATTCTCTTATGTCTCTATGATATAAAAATTATTTAATTTTTACCCAAAATGGAGCTTCCCTCTCTGAGAACTTTCTGTGGTGCGTATATTTTTCTCTTTCCTAAACAGGTCTGCGCAAACTTTCTATGAGACCATGGAACCTTGCTGTGGACCATGGCTGACTCCAAACTCCATGACAGAGATTGCCTTTGAAGTGAGACTGTTATTTTACTGGTCCCCCTCTGGGCCCACTTCTGAGCTCGGTTTGGTTTGTCCTCCCACTTCTGGGATGGCTGGGTCCCCTTCTGGGATCTGTTTGTCTTCCTCTCTGGAATCTATTTAATGTGCTTGGTACCATATATCTACATTCATAAGTATATCTAGTGTTATATTATTGATACATTTGATTATTGACCAGTGCTAAGTTTGTAGTAATCTGTAATATTATACATATACTTCTTGCTGCTATTATTGCTTCCTGCTATACTATCGATCACTGATAATAATTTGTAATAGCTTGAGAGATACATATATTCACTTTATTAATCATAGGTATACCTGCTAGTAGTGATTTTTGCGGTATTTGTGGTAATCTGTAATAAAGTGGAGAATTTAGAAGATAAAGCCTCCATGTATTACAGAAACCGACAAAGTCACAAAGCACGTATCTCTAGAGACCTGCAGGCTGGGTTACCCTTTAGGGGTTAAAGATAGTTTTGTTGGTGTAATGGAATCTGTATCAGAGCTAGGTCAGTTATGAATTATTTTGCTTAAACCATCAGTCAAGTCTGGTAAAAGCCTCTAATGTATACTAACCCTTAATTTCACTAGAAATCGCATTTCTATTTGTTGTTTAAAAAAATTGGAAGCCAAGTGCAGTATACTTGGCTTCCTGTAGCTTTTGCAGAGTTCTTGCACCATGGCATTTAAGATAATGCTTATGAAAATATATTTCAAGTGAATAATTACCATACAACAGAAACAAACAGTATTTAAAAAGAAAACCGAAGAAGTCTTGTCATTGCCCCTGTGAAAAATTAGTGTGTTAATGTCAGTCCCCTATCTAATGAAAACAAATAGAATCCCAACAAAACCTAGTGGAAGAAACTAATGGACATGGCAGAGAAGAGCTCTGAGGCAGGGCAGACCCAGAACTCAGCCGTGAGCCTGCCCTGTGGTGTTAATGCACTCCCCCAAGTGGAAATTGTGGCTGAAAGCAGGAGGAAATGGAGTCAGCCATGACTGACTGGAGACAGAGAAGCTCTGCGACCCAGGACACCTGCCTGGATGCTTGAGACATATAGTTGTACTCAAACGGAGAAGAAATTTTGTACTCTCATAAAGTAATGTATCCCTAAAATAACGTCGATTTTTAAAAAATTAAAATTAAATTAATTGCACTGATCACAAACTCATACTCCTGCAAAAACATACTCTTTTTCCAGAAGCCTTTACTACACCAATTAATGCTCCAGAGGCAGATGATAAGTCTCACAATTGACCTTCTGATGTTCTGATGTCCCCCTCCCACCACCGCTCAATACATACATGCTCAGGTGTAGCTCAGTGACTACATTCACTTGAAAGAAATGGGCAACTCTTCAGCAGCTGTATGGGTCTGATATTACAAACTCTACTCCCGTTAATATCAAAAGCACTTTAATGAGAAAGAAGCTAGCATTTTATATGCTGTTGGATATGGATGACTTGAAAATAAATACATGTATTAAGCATATTGGCAAGGTGTTAACATGAAAAATGAAAAGTATTATCACTTCTTGATTCCAGCAATTAGACTATCCCTAAAACAAATTCCAATTTCTTAACAATAGGAGTAAGCGATGATAGTGATTACTTTAAGAAAATCCTCTTTAATTACAGAGGCTGTACAAAATCCCACTCCCTGAACAAACAACCAAATGATAAAGAACAGTTTCTTTACATGCTCTTCTAGGGCCTCTTTCAGACAGCCCATAACCCCAAAGCTGTTTATCTCTCTTTTCCACTACATTGTATCAGAGCAAGGGCATGCCACATGGTACCATAACCTGGAATCTAACTCCAGGCTAGAGGGGTTCCAGCCCCTTGGCTCACGCCACCACACAACTGCAAAGTGAGCAGATTCAGCAAACTGATTCAGCTGAAAACTAATCCACAAAGCGATTTTGACTGGACTCTGTATTTGTCTGATATTTTCTATCTTGTCTAGTGTCTCTCCATTTCCTCCCCCACCATATATACATGCCATACCAAGGAACACCAGTGAAGTCCCTTCATTCAAACCAATCAAATGAGCAGCCTAAAGTGTTTGGTTTGGGCAACTTCAGATTTCGCAGTTTTCTTGGAAAACTGTATTTTCCAGTATTGGCTCCACAGACAGCTTGAGATTTTGTGACAATCTCACATAATAGCTTACAGTTACTCCAGTGATGATTTCCTGAACAGCCAAGCCAGCTTCTACTCACTTTGCAGTCTTGCACGTATGAATAGAGACAGAACGTGCTTATGCTTTCTACCTGTATAATAGGAAATTATCTCAGGAGATTATTGGTAGTAATGGAAGTATTAAGTGAAGGATCTTTAGATAGCATTGTTAGACTTTCTATATACAACTTGCTTATTTAGTAAAAGACACTAAAACAAATAGTCTAACTTATGAATAATAAAGTTTTATATATTGTAAAATGGATTTGATGCAGCACAAATACTTTAAAGAATCCATGTGCAAAAAAAGGCTTGTTATTATTATCATTACCTTAAGTAAGACATATGACAGCTCCAAGATTTTGCTTTGGCTGTCTTACAAATTAGCACCATTCCTTATAAATGCACCCACAGTGTCTTCCTGTTCCCTTGTAAGAGGTTTTGGTAGGTAAAGAGAACCACTCACTTTTGGTAAAGTCATCTCCAGGGCTCAGTTTTCTGATGAAAGCGGTTTCTGAAAGGTTCATTTCTGTTGCAATTTTTTGGTGCAAAGCTTCATCCAATTCCTAACGATAAAACAATAAATCCAATTAAAAGCAGGCCAAAAAAATGCAGAATCAAATAAATACAGTAATTTAATTTTCTATTACAATAAAACATAGATTCATTTTTAGTTCAAAATACTTTATGAGAGTAAAAAAACTTTAAGCATAAAATGGGGTAACTAGTTCAATCACTGCGATACATGGGCATTTCTAATATCTGCCCTGTTAGTTTACAAATTCTTGGAAAACATGGAAAATAAAATCACCAAAAAAAACTAAACTCAGTCTTTCCATGAAGACAAATCTTTCTTTAAATTCATGATTAAACTTACACTGAAAAGTCATTATTAACATAATCTAAAAATAACTACAACTCTCTTTTTATAATTCCAAAAAGTCCATGCCAGCAAGAGCTATGTCGTAATGGCTAGGGCAATGGCCAAGATGGCTGATCAGTGCTTACGGCTGTACCCTCAATACTACTCTTTGAACAACGGGAACAATATGCTAAATCAGTAGAAGCTGAGAGGAGATAAACTGAAAAAAAAAAATGCTGGAGCTCACTACATTCTGCTCTAACTGCCTGCAGATTTAAGCCAGTGAGCACTGATCCCAGGACACATGAGCTGGAGCAACTGTGTAAAATTTTACTTCACCCATCTTCCATTGCTCTTTCCCCACAATTATGCTGACTGGCCAGGTCTGAGAATCTGGTCTTTAAAACACTGAAACGCAAATGAAACAAAGTACTGAGAGGACCTGGTCGGGTTCAACGTCCAACAGACAAAAATTTGCCCTGCTAACTTTACTTACTTCCCTTAATAACTTTAATCCTTTTCAGCCAGTGATCCCATACTACAGATATGGGACAATTACTGACTTGTAGACCTGTATTTGCAGAGTGAATTCTATACAATGAAACAACATTCTAACTTTTTACAGAAACAAGCATCTCTCTTCAGGGAAATAGTTCTGACTGTCGATTAGATACTAAAAAGATACCAAACCAGAACAAAGACCAACCAAAATGTTATTAAAAATAATAGAACTTTATTGAAATACTGCCATCCTGTGGCACTTCTGAAACACAGAAGGGGCTCATTTTGCCATTCCTGCATTAGTCCCAATTGTTTTTGTAAAGCATCTGCTGAAACTCTGAAGGGAACAGAGAACAGAAATATTGCTCTAGATGCACCATACTTTCCTGGAGATTAGAATAAAATTATGAATTAGAATCTCTGCTTTAACTGAATCTCAGCTTTAACTTTGACACTAAAGCCTCTAGCCCCAGGCACTGTAGAAAAAATTTTAAAAGCTCAGCACTCCAAAGGCAACATGCAAATAAGGTGCCCTCACAATATATTAATGTAATAAAGTAAAATTAATATAAAAATGCGATTAGAAGTTCATAGTTTTAAAGTAAGTTCATTCTGAGAGCGAGTACTTAGTTTTGGGGGGCCAAAAATACCGCTGAAGTGAGATGTTCTCAGTCATAACTAGCTGATCTCGTAAGCAGACTATATTGCATGAAATCTAGATAGGCTCAGGAACATCTAGAAAGGATTCATATTGTCAATACAAGGTACTGCCATTGACTGCTCTACCTATATTTTCATACTTAACATTTTCATCAAGTGTTACTATCCAAACAATTTAAGGCCTATAAATTTCTAATCCAGTTTAATAATTATTTTTTTCAACAGCGTACCAGGTAGTACCAACTGTTCAGAACACCTTGATAAGGAGGATGACTACCATCAATTGCACTAAAACTACCATGCAAATTTGAAGTAATAAAACATGGCTGTTTAAACTTGGCTAAAGCTGAACCTGACACACTGATGGTGAAAGACTCGGATCCAGATCTATATTCCCCCCTCTTTCCTTCCATAAAAGAAAAAAAAAAAAAAAAAAAAAAAGGAAAAAAAACCCCCACATTAAACCCCCAAACTACGTTTTAACATTTATTCAAAAACTCCTGAATACTGATTTTATGTTATTGCATTTACTTTCAGAGATTTCATTCTGAATCCATCGGCTTAAGAAAGTAAGCCATTTCTTTTGAATTAACTCAGGTTGAAAAAACCCAGTATATTCCTTAAAAAAAACCAAACAACTTTTAAAACCCACAACAAATACAAAGCATGTCTTGTATGAAATCGTTCTGATGGAAAAAAGGAGTACCCCTGTGCTAATTTCTCTGTATTCTGGAGCAACAGCAAACAACGCTTCCAAGCAGAATTCCTGAGCAAAGGAAGCAAAGTCTAATGTGGTATTGAGTGCTCCGGTCAAGTACAGAATAGTAAATGCCATTGCAGTCCCTCATAAAAGTTTGGGGTTTTTTTAAACTTACATTTTCAAGCAGACAAACTGCCGCAGGATTTCCAGAAAATGGCTGGTTTGTAAATGCATCAACCGTAAAAACAGGAATTTGCATAGTCGTTTGCGCCTATTTAGTCTTAAGCTCTTTTCTGCAAGGTACTCTCTCTCTAACGTGTTTTATCCTCAAATGATCGCAGGACTCTAAGTTAATGTTTCCCTAAACGGCAAGAGGAGCCAGCGGCCCCCCCATCGCCTCACTTCTGAGCACGTACCTGGACTCAAGCCTCCTTCCACACCCCCGGCGCTCAAAAGCCGATCGTTTTGATACAAGACGTTTTTCTGATGTTTTTCTGAAGATAATGGCCATGCTATTTTTTGCCCAATTACTTGCCGACTGGTAGTAGATAAGGATTCTGTACGCTGCATGGTGTAAAAGATACCAAAAGATACCAAAAGAAGAACACTGCTTTTAGATGGCCTTGCAGCGTCTGGAGAACTGCCTCATTAAGGCAGACATAGATAATAGAGGCACTAACGAGCATTCCTTAGGATAAGATATATCAAAACGTAGAAGATCACACTGCACAAAATCATCTAAGAAGGGTCAAACAGCGGACAAGTGAGGAAGACTATGGAAGACCACCAGAGGACTCCGGAAGACCACCAGAGACCTCGCGTATCCCTGTGTGAAGGGCATTTACATATGATAATGAGTTCCCGGAAAGTTAAGGAATATGTAAAACTTTTTTCGGAAATGTTATGAATATGCATATAGAACTTGTATATAAACTATGCAATCAACCTGATCAAGCACACACAATAGGAGGAGAGATCCCCTGTGTGCCCAGCGCTGCAATAAAGGATACCTGCTTAATAGTCTCCTGAGTCCCGATTTCGGCTTTTCACAGCGTTAGTTTTCAATTCTTTAAAAAAGATTTTAACCTCCCTCCTTCATCGCTTGCTGCCAGCTCCCGAACGCTCTAACGGGCCCTTCCACCACAGCCCCCGGCCCAGCATGTCCCTCACTGAGGTACTGAAGGAGGCAGGAGCTGTACGAGGTTTCCCCTAAGTCCCTCCTGCCGCAGGTTTACCACAGCCGAGGAGCCGCGGGAAGCCATTGCGGGCACCCACACGGGAACAACCTTCCCCATCCTCCCACCTAAGCCTACAACCCAAGGAACCAGACACCCTGAGCGAGAAACACTCGTGAACGCGACCGGCCGCCGACGGCGCCGTGAGGCGACGCTGCCGTGAGAGAGCGATCCCCGCGCATGCGCCGAGGCGCTTGGCGCAGCCCGCCCAGCTCCGAGCCCGCTTGGCGCCAAGCGAACGCGGGGACCTCGTGACCGCAGACCCAATGCGCATGCGCCCCGACCCCCACAGCCAGAATTCTGAAAGAAATAGGCGGGAACTCCCCGTCCGTCGCGCCGCGCATGCGCCGTTCCTTCTTCTCCCCGGAGGCGCGCATGTGCCGGTACCGCCCAGCCGGGGCTGAGGAGCGCGGCGTGGCTATCGCGATACTTGCGCAGCCGGGACGCCATCCTGCCCATCTTCGTTGCGTAGGTTTCGAACCCGCCGGCCGGTTAGAAGTGAGGAGGAGCTTCCTTCCCGGCAGAAGCTCCTGCCGGGGCACGTCGAGGGGTGTCCGAGGGTCTCCCGGTGAGTGGAGTGGAGGGGGGAGAGCGGGCTGAGCGATCCCTGGCTTGGCCCGCCCGGGGTGCCTGCGGGCAGGCTGGCGGTAGCAGCGGAGGCTCTGAGAGACGCTGAGGCGGGCGGGCCTTTTCGCCCCTCAGCGCGGTGTCGGGGCTGGTGCGCGGCCTGCGCCGGCAGCGGCGCTCCCTAAGGCGGGCGGGCGTGGGGGAGGGGGCGGCGCGGCGCTTCTCCGCCGAGCCTCGTTCCCGAGTGCGGCCGCCATTTTGAGTGGTGGAGCTGAGGGCGGCGACGGCCCCAGGAGAGCGGCGAGGGGACTCCCGGCTGGGGGGGTGGAA
>JANZLQ010000100.1:2804287-2816712 GCA_026212715.1 Elanus axillaris
GGGGGGGGGACACTTTGGCATATATGGAATCTCCAAATTAATTTATTATTATTATTATTTGTAGCGTTTGATTTAAACAAAAGATGGACTGGAGTGGAAAACATAATGGGCCAAATGATACAACTAACGATGGAACAGTGGTACGACTTCGAGGCCTGCCATTTGGTTGCAGCAAAGAAGAGATTGTTCAGTTTTTCCAAGGTACCTCTAGTATAGTCAAAGCGTAGTGCCTGAGTTTTCTTGTATCTTTTACGCAATGTTTTGCGCATTTTAATTGGCGATAGCTCTTAATGGGGTGGATGGGAGGGATCGTGTTAAATTAGTTTATCTTAAGTAAGAATCATGCCCTGTAAATGAAGTACAAGTAACTGTAGATGTAGTAAAACGCAGTATGTATCTAATTTTGTCGAGGTGGTAAAAGTAGTATGCATATTGGGATAACCTGAATGTTAGCATTTGGATCAGTTCAATTGCTTGACTGGTAGCTATAATGTAACTTAGGTGGTTGTATTTTTGCATAGTTTAAACAGAAAAGAAGTATGGCTAAATCCATAAATGTTTAATGAAAGATCATTGGCTTGTATTGTTGGGTGATGGGGGAAACAAGGTGGTTTTCTTTTTCGTTGTTGTTGTTTAGATATGCTTTAAGTATTTGCTGCAGATGGGAATGTTTCAGCCTTTAACACTGTTCCCCTTGATGGGGTTATTTGTCCTTGGGTTAAAGGGTTGGAAATCGTGCCAAATGGGATAACATTGACGCTGGACTACCAGGGGAGAAGCACAGGGGAGGCCTTCGTGCAGTTTGCTTCAAAGGAGATAGCAGAAAATGCTCTGGGGAAACACAAGGAAAGAATAGGGCACAGGTGGGGATGGAGAGTTTGGGATGGTGTTAAATCTTTATTTTTGGGGGTTGTGGGTCAGTAATGCTTTTGGGGGGGTTGGGGACCATTATATGGAAGTGGCTGTTTTTAAGAATTTCTATTACTGATCCTAAGTTAACTTGGGAAATACAGTAGATTTGGGGGGTGGGGGAGACAGTATTGCTCTGGGTAGCTTGCTAAACTCAGAAAATTGTTTCAGTCATTCTTATGTAGGGTAATTTGTGATAATTGCTACTATAGCAAGACACTGTTTTTCAACAGTATGTTTCTCATACTGGAAAGACGTATTTTAAGCTTAATATGTACAGCTAGAATTTTCACGTAGTAATTTTTGCCACTGTAAAGTGTTTTCCTTTTTTTTTGATACACTTAAGATTCTTACGGTTTTGAGGAGAAACTTAAGTTGTATGGTATCTCTAGTCACTTCTGTTGGATTGTACGTTTAGTTATAGAAAACGTAGTACGGCCTTTTGTAATATTCAGGCAGCTTATGCGTGTATTCTTATTGGTGCCTTGAAAATCCTCTTTTATTAGATACATTGAAATCTTCAAAAGTAGTAAGAGCGAAATCAGAGGATTCTGTGACATGCCAAGAAGAATGATGGGACAACAGCGACCTGGACCATATGATAGACCATTAGGAGGAAGAGGGGGTTATTATGGAGCTGGGCGTGGAAGTATGTATGACAGAATGCGTCGAGGAGGTGGTGGATATGACGGTGGTATGTTTATCTAATGAATGGAGGTTCTGTTGTCAGTTTCATGTTTCTGACATCTTTGTCAAGAAATAAAGAAATGGTGGTAGCTGCAGTACCTGTTAGGTTTGACACACTTCTCAAATTTTTTTACCTGTAATGTATCAAAAAATGTGGTTTAGTATTTACGACTAGTGGAAATAATAAGGAAACTGTATTTTCAGCAGAATTTGATCTCTCACTTGTATGTCTTTTTACTATATAAAAGGAAGTTTACTTTTTACTATATAAAAGGAAATTTACATTTGCACTCTGTTCAGAAATCCAGGATTAACAGTCTGTAGAGGCTGTTTGCAAACTTCTGGGTGCCCAAAGACTGAAAAATTGACTCTTGTGGATTGCTGTGTGAATTTTGAGTAATGATGTAATTGTTCCTGTCTTTCTCTCCATCGCACAGGATATGGTGGCTTTGATGATTATGGTGGCTATAATAACTATGGCTATGGAAATGATGGCTATGATGACAGAATGAGGGATGGGAGAGGTAAAAAAACCCTTTTCTAATAGTTTGTTTAGAAAGACTTTTATGTTACTTGAGTTGTAAGATATATAAGTATTTCCAAGGCAGAATTAATGGCTTGCTTTATTAGATTATTTTGTAAAGAAAGAACGTTCTTTAAAAAAGGGGGGGAATTAGGGAATCTTGGGAAAGGGTAAATATGCTGCTTAGGATGTCATCTGGTTAAGTGTTTGGGTTGTTAACGTGGGAAGCATAAACACCTTCCATTCAGTGGTATAAAGTCAGTGCTTTCAGGAAAACAGTAGTAATTACTTTTGTGGTTTTTTTTTCACTATGATCTTACAGGTGTGTGGCTTTGTCTGTTTTGGGTTTTTTAATAGGCATGGGAGGACATGGCTATGGTGGAGCTGGAGATGCAGGGTCAGGTTTCCATGGTGGCGGTCATTTTGTTCATATGAGAGGACTGCCTTTTCGAGCAACAGAAAATGATATTGCTAATGTAAGTAAACGGGGAAAAGGGCTTTCTGATGCCAAGAGTTTGTGTGTTCTTGTTTTGCCTATTCCAGACTTGGTTAAAGTTCTCAGACAAGGATTGATAGCTCTAATACATCTGCTAACTAAAGTCACGGCCTTTTATGTGAGTTTTACAAAGCTTAGTAGTAAATGAGCAAGTCGGTCAAACCTTGTTTAACGTTAATGTCTGGGCTCTTTGCTCTTCCATTCCCATACAAGGTGTGTTGGGGAGGGAATGGTTGTTGCCATCAGTATCCTCATTTTAAGGCTTTCAGAAGTTTAAGCTTAACTCAAGATTTGTAGTTTTGTAAAAGAGCGATAGCAGATGTAACACTTTGAGTGTAGTTCGTATACTTGTTTGTTGACCTGAGACTTACTTTAGGAGGGACAGGGTGGGAAGACTGCAGGGAGCTGTATTCTGCTGGAGGGGACGGTTTCCTGTTACTCCTAAGAGATGAGGGTGGCAGACAAAAGCACGTCTGCAGGATTCTGGGAAGACATGTCAGTATAGATCTGCTGTTTGTTGGGGAAAGAGTTTTGGGGGGGTGTGAGGCCTGGTTTAAACATAGCCTCTCTACAGGGGGGCTCCATCTTTATTAGTTGCACCTATATGTTATATATGCGGAACTCCATTCTTAAGCTTGTGCTTGTTTTCTTTTTTGTTTTTTTTTTTTTTTAAATTGAGCTATATTTTCTTCTGTCGGTTTGATTTTCTTCAGTCTAAAGACCCTCCGAGAAGAAGGGCCAAACTTCAGGCTTTGATTCAGTTATTGCAAGTTGATGAGTAGTACTTCCGTAGTATTCCAAAGGTTCGTTTGCACCTCATACTGTCTGGTAAAAGGGCTGTTAGTCAGAAATGGCACTGTGTCTCTTTGAGTTCTGTAGCAAGGAAGAGCGGTCTGACAGTCAGCTTTTTTTGAATTCCACAAATATGTCCTTGCTTTGAGAAATTTATTTGGCTCTGCCTCTTTGAAAGAGAAGTAATTATTTTCATTTTCCAGGTTGGCTTCATATTAGAACTTGTTGCTTAAAGCAATGTGCGTGGGGATGAATTTTTGTTTGTATCTTTGCTTTTAAAGAAGGCTCCTCAAGCTCTGTAGCTGGAGCTCTTTGAGTTGTGTAATAGTAACGGATCGTAAGTGTAGATTGATCTATGGTGATGGTCCACTCTAGCTAAGTAATACTTTGGAAATTAGTAATTAAATTTATGTGGAATAATGTGATTAAATCGATGCAGTGCTCCACTAGCCACTGGGATGAAAAAGAAGTATCTGGCTTGAGTTCTGCATTAATGTAATTTGGGGGTTTTGTTTTGTTTTTATTCTTAGTTTTTCTCACCATTGAATCCTATAAGAGTTCACATTGATATTGGGGCAGATGGAAGAGCCACAGGAGAGGCAGATGTGGAATTTGTAACACATGAGGATGCAGTAGCTGCCATGTCTAAGGATAAAAATCACATGCGTGAGTGTCACTTTCACCTGAAGTTTTCATTGATCAGGCTTTAGCAGGGTATATAAGGGTAAACCAAACATAAGGGTTTAAACTGCATTTAACTTAAGTTGCTGTGCAGTAAATACACAAATTGGAAGACTTTTTGCCATTTCTCACATTGCAAACTCCCTATTGTGGGCTTCTGTTACTTGGAAGGTGGGTTTTCTGCTTTGTACCTCTGCTTCTGGTTTCTGAAACAAAATACAAAGTAAGGCTTTTTGTTTCCTACAGAGCATCGATATATTGAGCTATTCCTGAATTCAACTGCTGGAGGTGGTTCTGGAATGGGAGGCTATGGCAGAGATGGAATGGGTACGCATCAATTCTAGAGTTAGCAACGCTTTGCCAAGTCTAATGAGTTCCAAGTTTGTAATGATGTGCTTTCCGCTTTTCAGATCAAGGTTACGGCTCTGTTGGTAGAATGGGAATGGGTAGCAATTACAGCGGCGGATATGGAACTCCTGATGGCCTGGGCGGATATAGTAAGTAAAAGTTCTGTTCTAAATGTATTTTGGGAAAATGTTGCTAACATCTGTCTTCTGACGGATGATGGGGAAGGGTGGTGGTGGGCTTTGTGGACTGACTATCTGCTGGGAGAGAGGGAAGGAGGGTACTGGTTTAATTTAAAGTGTAAATTGTGGGGTTTTATGCATTTTGCTACTGCAGCAAATGCTCACTGAGAAAAATAGTGCTAAAGTATTGTTGTTTTAGTATAAGTTAAGTCATCTTCAACTGTTGTGTATTACCCATCACATTTTTTCTTTTTTTAAGGTATGTATGCGTGACCTTGTGTCAATTGTTTGCAGGTCGTGGCAGTGGAAATAGTGGAGGATACTATGGGCAAGGCAGTATGGGTGGAGGAGGATGGCGTGGAATGTATTGAAGGATAATAGCCTTGCTTCTACAAAACATCCTGGAAGAAACAGTCTCTGGTCTACTAGACTTTCTTACAAAATTTAATTTCTTTTGTATTTTAAGAACTTTATAATGACTGAAGGAATGTGTTTTCACAATATTATTTGGTAAGCAACAGATTGTGATGGGAAAATCTGTTTTCTGTAGGTTTTATTTGTTGCATACTCTGACTTTAAATAAATTTTTATATTCAAACCACTGATGTTGATACTTTTTATACTAGTTACTCCTAAGGATGTATTACATATTCAAGACTACAGTCGGTTTAAGATGTTGTACTATGGTTCAATAAAGGTGGATGTACTGTAACTCCTATGAACACTGATTCAGTTCTATGTAATCTTGGTGTAGTGGATGAGTTTGAAAAATTCACTTGTTTACGGGGAAAAAGGTAGATGAATAGACTAGTTTATTTGGTAACAAATCTTTCCTAAACCCTTTTGATAAGTTGTATGTAATAATTTTTCAACACAGCATAAAGCTGTGGAGGTTAAAAGTCATCATTCAAGCTTTCTTCTTGTACTACTACAATCTACCACCATCTTCCAATGCACAGCTGCGTAAACAAGCAGCACCCAGGGTTTGGGCCTCCACACAACGTTTATTTCCATGCTTTGCTCTAGCACTAGATGCTGCATTTCACAGGTGTGACTTGCAAATCAAACTAAAACACTAGCATGGCTTTTAGCTAACAAGAAATAGGTCAAATACTGGTTCCTTTTGAGCTATCCATTTCTTACACATTTTCACAAACACTGCTTTTGGGAAGAGTGGGAGAGTTGGAAGCAAGTTAAGGCTTTTTTTCTTTCATTAAATTATTGTATTTAAACATGGTTCAGCTCTTTTGCTACACGGAGCCAATTTGTCTGTATTTATTTGTTCAAAACTTGACAACCCATTATATGGATGAGCTCATTAGAAGCAAAGTATCTCTAAAATAATTCTAAGCCCCATACTTGTTAAATAACACACAACCCAAACACATTGATACAACTTTTTGTGCATTTGTGACATGTAAGATATGTAAGAAACTATTGTTTGAAGACACTTAACATACCTGATGTGTAATGAAAAAAGGTATTTATTCTTCTGAGCCAGTGTGATCTCCCAAATTAACTGCTTTGTCCTCAATGCCTCCCTTAAAATGTCAAATGTGATCTTGGGTATTGAAAGTCTGTCACCTGTTTTGCTAGTACTGTGTTATATATGTAATAAATGTCTTATTGTGGGAGAGAGGAGAATGGAGTTTATTTCACTAGAGAGTGTGTTCTTGTGTCGAAGTGACTGGCAATAAATAATAGCCGAGAGGGTCATTGGCAGAGGAGACTTTCCAAGTACTGGAATGTTTGTGGCTAGGAAGGGGAGGGAAGGCAAGATCTTAACAGCATTGATCTCACAGGGCTTTGTTCTAACTCCATGCTCTTAACAACTAGAGGGTTCTTGGTCTGCTGAAAAAGCTTACGTGTTTTATAAAACTCAGATGGCAAAGGTCAGGACAAGAGTTAATCAAGTTGCTGGAAAAACCTTACAGTAAATACTGCAGAAGACAACTACACATAATGGAAGCATGTGTTTTCTATCAGCACAGCAATATCTATAAAACAGTCAGCTCTGTACCACTTCCTCACAAGGGCATGCTTTGTGTTCCATTTTATGAGGGAACGCTAACACCTGTTTACAACTTACCTGCCTCCTGAGAGCAGGCAGGAAGTTACCCTCTGAGTTGTTCTCTTAACACCGAGCTATCTGCAAAAAGCACACTGAACTCGACGAATGCAATTCCACTGTTCTGGACAGTGAATCCCTTCAGGCTGTCCTGTCCCGCGGTGATACTACACCCTGTAACAAGAGCAGCATTCAGCATCAAACCTTTGACGTCACATCAGTAGTGTTTGAGTTCCAGAGGAATTGTTTCTGAGAAGAAAACCTATGAAAAAAAGATGGCTCGCTCTGCCAGGAAGTGTTAATCACTGTACACGACATTGCATTTGCCCACAGAGAACCACTGATGCGAGCAGCTGTGTGATGAACATTGGGACTCAGCCAGGTTTTTTCCCTTCGCTTTCAGAGAAGCAGGTGCACGCACGGTAAGTGAGTCGCCTTTGCAAGAAGGTGGGCGCAGCTCCTATGACCCCTCTCTGCGTGGGAGGAGGAGCATATTTTTCTCTTGCTCACTTGCTATTGGCCCCAGTTCATTAAGTCAGAAGTCATTTCCTAAGAATACAAACCAGGCTGCTCTGATCCTGCAGGAACAGCTACCGCTTCTTTTGATGAAGAGAGTAGGTACCCCAGACCTTTCTATGCTTGGTGTGAATCGCAATCTGTCAAAGAACAAGGTTTTCTAGAAAGACAAAAGGTACAGGATTAATAATCATGCAGTCCAAAAAACTGCTAAAAGCAGGCCAGGTACATATAGTTTGATGCTAAGGGAAATAAAACCACACAGAAGAGTATTCACTGTTTTGTTCAAGACAGAAGTTTTACTTTTGTGTAAGTAAAAGCAATCTGAATAGCGACACTACTTCAGTGATGTTTTCCCATGCAAACAGAGCAGCACAGAGGAGAGGAAAAGACCACAGTTCAGTAACAGAAATTTAATTTATTGCAGATTATGGAAATGCATTATATTCTTACTTTAAAAGACTGCCCATTTTTAAATTAATTTTGTTTGGTTGCATACTTCTCGAAAAGTTACTTGTTAAAGCAGTACAGATCAGCATCATCTATATCCTGAATTAAACCCTGCTGCCTCCATGCCTGCCCCACATAAAGCCCACTGGAAAACACTCTCAGAATACTTCCAGAAGGCACGCGAGTAGCACTTGGGCTGTTACATCATTAGCACAGTAGCTCCCCACTCCCCAGCGTGTGCAAAGACTTTCTAAGCAACTTAAACAAGTCACCAGAAAATACTCAAAATATTCTGAATTACAAATTTAAATAAAGTGACATTATTCCCATATTTAAGTTGCAGATCAATTAATTTTATTTTTTTCCAAAAGCTATTTACAGATTTACAAGTGTTTGTTTTGTATTTTACAAAAAGTTACATCAGGTAATTTTAAAAACATTTTTCTTTACAAAAGCTACATAAGCAACTACATTGAGGTGTTAAAAAGAAGAGCTGTATTAGCTTTTAGAATATTAACTAAACACCTATCCTCAAAAAGATAAAGCTAAGCTACACAAAGTGCAAGAACAATTAAAAGACCTGTTGCAAAGCCTCCCTTTTCCTGTTAGTGAGACTATTCCAAGCCCATGGCTGAAGGAACTACCGGGCCAATAATTCTGCTGATGGCTCATTAGTGCTGACCAGAGCGTGGAGATGCCATGGCTGAACCCCATCACATGAGCGGCTAAGAGGAAGAGGGTAGACTGGCTCTAGTGCAGTGACATGGAAATGAGGACAATTCAAAGGATGTATTTGTATTTGCCTACAGGAAGAATAAGGATTTACACTGCAGCAGAAGTTACCGTCAGTGTGAAGAGTGGTCAGACCAAGACATACTTAAAAGTGCTCTGGAAAAAAAAATGAAGTTTAGGAACAAACTCTGAAAGTTTGAGAAAGATGATGACAAAATAAGGAATAACATTCCTGTCCAACACAGAAAGGATGCGGTCCCCAATATTTAATCCTAGTCTTTCTTAGTGGCCTATTCGCTCTGCTTCTAGAGCGGTACAGTGACTACATGTACAAGCTTGAAAGCATGACTTACATGAAAATAATGCAAAAATACTTGTTCAAGATTACAGACAACATCAGGCAAAAATTCTGTGATGAACATCTCTCTTCACGGAAACATTAATATGTCAAATTAATAATTCAGCAAAACGCACCTTCCTTCATCAAGTGCCTAGAGGCACTGTTCATCACCTCTCTGACAAAATCTCCCCTTACACCTGTGACTACAAAGAACAGACTTGTCAGTGCAATATCCTTGGATGTAACCCCCTCAATAATTGAGGGGAAGTAAACAAATACGGTGTTTGGCAATAACTTATCAGACCACTGCATTAATTGCATTACTTTTTTAAAATACAATTTACAACTAGCTACTGCACAGGTTTGCTTCACAACAGCATATCACAGCCACATTCTGCAGCAGAATTAAGTTGGACTTGTTGCAGACTAACCTGTAAAAACAGGTAAGTACATCACCTTTTCCAAGATCATCATAACGACTAAGATACTCATCAAATACATGTTAACACTGAGTCTCCTCTATAAACTGCCCTGCTTCCTCCAAAAGAACTTCTGAGCCATCTGTTAAAAACACAGATGAGAATGTTAGTCCAAGACACGCATTTCGTACATTTGAATCCCATTTGCTCTACTTGTTTCAACAGGAAGCAGACAAGTAACTCCTCCATGGTACTTCGAAAATGCAAATCTAAACTGCTTACGTGAAATTCTGGAAATACTGCTGTACATTCTTTAGTTGTTGAGTTTGTTGTTTTTTTAACAGGATTAGCTAAATACCAAAAGGTAATAAATATCTTGTAAAATAATCTTATTGCACATTAGAAGAGCACCGCTGTATAAGTATTGCATGGCAGGAATCACAGACCCGAACAGGCTTTGGTGAAGAAGGCAGAGGCAGTTCATTGTCAGAACAGGCATTACAGAAGATCTCACCACAGTTTCTACAATGATGCTAAATAATGGGGAGAAGATTAGAAATTAAAATTTACAATGGAAATACATTTGGTAATTGGATACCAATAAACAATATACACAGAGCAATCTGAAATGTGATTCCCTCCATTTTTTTTGGTCTGAGCATGGAATCAGTTTTCAAAAGGCAATTCATCTAAATCCCAATCTGTGATGCGATCCTAGACAGATCATAGTCTAGGATTTCAGCATAAACAGACAGCTAGCTAGATGGTCTGTCTAGGACCATATATATTTTTAGTTTTTACATATATATATATATATATACATGCTTTGCAGATTTCATTCAATCCCTTGGATTAAGAACATACCCTGTTATATAAAAATATAATATAAGCAATGATATTTAAGATACTGGATGATTCTGTCAGGTAGCTAATTGAGATTTAACATAAAAAAGATTCCTGCACACATTAATAAAACATGGAAGTGAACATCACGTTTTGCTTTACAATGACAATAAACTCAATTTGTTAGTCTCTTGTATGAAAAATGCCATAAAAAGACTTCCACACGTGTCAAACTATAACAGTGCCAGAGCTGACAAGCATTCAAGATGACGACTCCACAAAGCAGGCTGAATAATTTTTAAGTATATTCCTTTGTGGCACTTCACCAAAAGGCAGCGTTTCTTTTGAAATTAGGGCCTAGCTGCATTGTACATATCGAAGAACGAGAAAGACATCTCAAAAATAACCATGCATTCATCTGAGCATTGACATTTCACGTTGCACCTCTAAGATAATTGTTTTTCTCATAATACATGTAAACAAGTTGGAAGAAATTTCATTAAAGTTTTACCTTCCTTTTGGAGAGAGAAAACTCCTTTTCACATAATTTGCAGTGTGTAGCCTCTTTGTCCTTCAACCAAACCTGGCCCTGGAGAGAAAATCATTTTAAGTATACTTATCTGATGAAGTTAAACTTTGGGTTCCAGGGGACAAGACAAATCAATAGCAATACATTTACTGCCTGAATTGCTTAATGCCCTGAGACCAGTATAAGACGTCTCAAAGACACTCTAAAGCAGTGCAAGACTGCTCCAAAACACTGCAAAATCTTATGACAGAAGACAGAGCAGGAATAAGTGCAGAAAGAACATGCTCAAGGTAGTAAAGCTGGTCAATGGCTGAGCTGGGAAAAGCAGAAAGGTATCAAACTCTCAGAGCTGAAGCCCATTTCCTTCCCCATCATATAGGAATAGTCCCCAAGATATAGGGAAGCAAAAAAAACAACCCAGGACAACGTCAACTGTTAACTTCCTTCTGTCTAAACCAATTAATTAAAACAGGAATTTGCTTAATAAACCATTCAGACACCTTTATTTGGGCTGAAATAACATGCAAGGTGACATACCACGTGTTCAAACACGTGCAGACAAGATCTCTGCTCTCAAGTGCTCCCTACTTATCTTTAAGAAAGTTCCAAACCTCTCAACATTACAGATCATATTTTATCAGCTTTGGTGCTACAAGTTTACTTAATTCCCAGGATGATCAAATATTTACTCATCACTGAGAAGTAGTATATAATTTAAGCTCAGTTGGTTACATACTCTGTCCCAGATACACTCTGTAAAATACAGAAGGATGTACCATTGCAAGAAAAGTGTCAAAACGCATAGCTGTACATCAAGCAAGAAAAATCAAAATCAACTGAGTATCTTTCTCCCATGAGGTCAGAGGGAGTCTGTGGTTCTCTCCCACTGGAGGAAGTCATACAATGAGTCTCTTCTGAGCAGTTGCTGTTGGAAAGAAGTCTTCTCATGCTTACAAAATATTTTAAAGGGAACAGTTTCTCTTTCGTCCAAATATTACTAACCTGCAATGCTTTGTTTGCTTCTTTTATGTCTTCTATTTTCAGCTTTGATCTAAAGAATAAGACAATGCTATTTCAAACTTCTATATTGTCAGATACGGTCTAACAACTTTGGAAGTTGCAGGTACTTAAAAAAATATAAGCAAAGTGCTCTGAACTTTTAGTTAGTATTTTATATTACAGCAGCATCCAGGAGATGCTGGCATCACTACCATGCCCTGCTGTCCTAAGCACCATACAAAAACAAGCTCTCTCCAAATAGCTCAGAATCCTCTGAATGGCTGTAAATTTGCTTGGGGTTATGTGGATAAGAGAAATTTGTACCAGCGTAGCTCTGTGCAAATACCTAAAGCTAGCACACAGCATTGGTATAAAACTAGAATTTAAACTTCTTGTACAAGACCACATTATGTCATTACAGAGAAACCAGCCTCCCCACAGCCATCCAGTGCCAACCCACTCAGAGTTGGCTGAGTCACAGTATACATGCAAGTTATTCTATGGGGCATGAAAGTCTACACTAGTCATGGCAAAACTACTTAGAAGACAGAGATCATTAAATGAAACTTTAACAACATGCAGCAATAACGAGAGCTGTGCTCAGAGTTTACTGCTCACTAGAGTATGAAGGAGTTTTGGTAAATTAATCCCTTACATCCTCTACAGACTTAGCAACAATGGCCTATGATTGTCATACAGAGAATCTTCATCTCTTCAAAGAATGGAATCCATGAGCATGCATCCTCACAAAAGATACGCACTGTCCTGCTGGAGCCAGAACTGTTTTCTACTTGGTTTCTTTTTCGGGAATGCCACAACATGTGAACTAGACAACCATTTTCAATGCAAAACAACTCCTAATGCCCCCTGGTCCTTTTAAACTAGGATTTTCTGTTCAGAGCACTATAATTACC
>JANZLQ010000100.1:2816812-2839138 GCA_026212715.1 Elanus axillaris
CCGATCTGCACTATAATTACCCATGAGTTCACAGCTAGCCCACCAGCCAAAACCAAAAATAAACAGACCTGACCTAACTAGACATAATTCTTTTTTGATAACTGGTTAGGTAATATTGTTGTACACAGCCTAATTCACATGACCACCATCCTATTATTTTTCTTGATTCAAGTTTATCTGACAAAAATAATCGTCATCATGAATAACAAAATTACTCGCTCAGCTTGGATGCCAGTTCTTCGAGAGCTGCTTCTTGATCTTGACATATCATTTTCAGTTGTTTGTTCTTTTCCTGAAGTTTAAGGAACTCCTTAAAACAACAAAAACAAAACAAACAAAAACCCCCCAATTATTCTCAAAACTGTATTTGCCTACTGTCTATAAAACTACTACCCAAAGCTAATCTTACTGAGAAAGCCAAGTGAATGAATGATCCATCACACTATTAAGATTCCCAAAACCAACTCAAACAGCAACAAGTCAGGATTAAACTCTTAGACCCCAAGAGATGAAGCATTTTTGCCTCTGCAGTCCTCTCCAGGAAGAAAATAAAAATGACTGAGTGCAGAGATAACAACACTATATAGCCATGTATACCAAGTCAGAGAGAAGCTGAAACACTTTTTGGCCTATGATGAGAAGACAGTCTTCAATATAACTGAGAAAGGAAAACAAAGATTTCATTTTTCCTTATTCAAAGCAAAGTTCTGATCTGAGGACTAAAAAAAGATAATTTTTTTCTTAATCTATTTGTGAGAATACATTAATCTAACCTTTCTTATTTACTTGCAGAAATTCTTAAAAATACCATGTCTAAGTCCATGACTAACTTTGCAGTCAATTTCTAAATTACTAATCAAGTTTTACTGCAGAATTTACTTTTTTAAGGTTAATTATTTCCTGGGTCTCTATTCTCAGATGAGATACAGTTTCCTTTTCCTTTTGAAGATCATCCTCTAAGGTTTGCCGCCACTCTTTTTCTATCTTCAAATCTGTTTCCAGCTGAAGCCTAGAATATGCAAAACAAACAAACAAAATCACTGTGCACAAGAGTATCATTTAAAAAAAAAATAAGAGTTTATTTCTGGGTGCAATATACTATTATCATAATAAACAAATTATCAACTTATTTTCCAAAACATAAAATGTATCAATATATCAATGTATTTTAGACATCAGTGTAATAAATAAAACAAAACACTGTCACATAGAAAGTGCTTTTAAAAAGAAGTGTATTTAAAGGACCAAGAATATGGCATAATTTTGAAAAGCTGACCTTTGCAATAAACGAGCAGAGAAGATTAACCACAAAATTCTAAGGTATTTTTAAAACATGCATAAGGCAAAGCCCCCTTAACCTTACATAGCTTGTTTCTAAAATAAACCAACTAACCAACTGACGATACTGCCATTGGTGATGCAGACAATGACTGTATAGATCTCTGGTGCTCATTCAAGTTATTTAATATTATACCCTTAGATGTGAATCTTCTAGACCTAGACTTTAGAATAAGGCTTATGGCATTTTGAACAGAATTGAAAATAAAGGAGAAAGGACTTTAAATTACTCTTTTTATTGAGCCTTCTACATAGCTGAGGTCCAACATAAAGAGGGATCTAAATTCTGTTAGTTTAACTGGAGTCCAGCTAAAGGAATTAGGGCTACTCTGACGGAAGATCTGCTCTAGCTGGAATTTCACTATCAGTTTCATGGAGGAGTTGGTGTTTAGAATGTTACTGAGAAAACAATGGATGGAAGCACTCTGCTCAACCTTCTAGATGTAAATTGTGCCAACACAATAATAGAGGAAAAAATCTGAGAGTAGTCATGCAAGGTTTTTTTATGGAAAACCTGTATCCACATTAATTTTCCTGTTTTAAAACCAAAACCATTTTTAAAGGAAAGACTTACATTTTGGGACACTACCTCAGCATCTGGCTGGAAAAGATCAGAAGTGAACATGACCTTGAGGTTTCAGAATTGCAGAATTCTAAGGCTGGGGTCTGAACTGTTCTTTTGCCAAAATCTGCAAAGATGACTGTGGTAGTAAAGCGAACATTTGTCATGACAATTAAACAAGTTTATTAACATTCAGAGTTGTAAGAGAGGCAGGGTGGGCTAATAATTGGATTGGAAATCACTAATTTTTAAGCCCCAATCCTTGTTGTGCCACAGATTGCACTGTCTTAAATAATTTACTTGTTATCTTTCCAAACAGGGAGAATACCTGCCTTTACAGGGATCTTTTTATATGACACATTTATTTAAATCAGTACTGAAGGATTTAACAGGAAAAAGACTAGAGGGTTGGCTGTTATATTACTTTTTAATATTTATGACTCCAGTGGATTTTATTTTTTACTTCCTACACAGTGGTAACTTAAACCATTCCTACCTTATTCATAAGCCTGATAAACTATTTTTATGTCATTTCTGTTTAAGTTTATGCTGCTACATACTTGTGGGTTTTGTTAAAAGTGTGGCTTATTACTACTACTACACTATCTATTTTTCCCCACTTATGATAAATTCTTCATTAAGCAAGCTGGCACTTTCAGACAAAAAAATAACACTGTTCTTTTCCCTCTTTTCAAGCTGCACACCATTTTAGAGGCATCCAAAAGTAGTCTGACTTTCTTGGAATGGGGTATTTTCTTCCATCTTGCCAGTACCTAACATGAAGATCTTTAGTATTTACATTCTGTTCAAAACCATTTGTCAACAACCAGCCTGTATTAAGATACAGGACATATTGCAATGTTGAATGTTTACCATTGTGTATTTTTCCAAAAAGGAAAGATATACTTACAGCTGTTTCTCCTTCTGTGAGAATTCTTTCTGCAGACTTTCAGATTTATTCACATATTCCTGCTTAAGTTTCTCATCCTCAGCCTCAGCCTCCGTTTGAGCCTTCTCTGCTTGCTGCAATCTGGTGTAATTCAAATCAACTTTGGGTAAAACTGAAGCTAGAACTAGGGTGTAGAGGGTGAAGAAGACAAATAAAAGAAAAATGGGGAAATAGAAACATTTCTAAATAAAAACAAAGTTTGGGGGAAACTCACAAACTCAAACGAGAAATCCGTACAATGCCTAGAGAACTAGCTCCTGTTTTTCATATAGTAAGAGAGTAATCACTGTAAGTAATCACTGTTTTATTTTATGCTCATGAATAACAGATGCCAAAGCATGAGGATACATATTTTAGAATTGAAGCATATACCTTAATGGTTTTTTTCCCCTTTAGCATATGTTCATGTGTTATTTTTGAAAGCTTTTTTTTTTCCCCTCCCAAATAAATCTTGTAGAAGTACTTGGCTTGTACTAATGACCCAGTAAGACAGGACAGAGCATGTGTTGTGCAAAAGCAGCTCAAAACAATTCAGGCATAAGGCTGACTACAGAGCACTGCAATCAGACAGCAAAAAAAACTTAACTAGCCTAATACAACAAGACACACCCTGACAGGTCCCACTACATTTATAGAACTACCTCAACTACGTCATATTATTAATTTGAATGATCTGTATTAAAAATAATGCATTTTTACATTGGTTAAAATAGCTCCATACTATAGACAAAATAAATAAAACCAATTAATCAGGAAATGAGGGATTGGGTTTTTTATTTAATCTTTCTTTTTTGAATTCCAGGGGTTGGTTCAGGCTTCAGCTAGCACTCCCCTTGGAATTCATTAGTTCACTGTGGTTCCTCTCTGCTTGGTCACCTCTTCAGGCCAGAAAAGAAGGATGTAATGTAACAAAAGTCAAGGTACTAAAATGGAACTTGTGCTATATCATGGCTACACCTGTCTTGATGAAAAGGCAGGAGAGTAAAAAAGCCTGTAAAATACCACTGAATGTCCCCACCTGCTGTGACGTGTTTAACAAAATTGTCTCAAGGGCCTCTCAGGTAAGCAGTGGGAGACATCTGTGATATTCTCTCTCTGTGCTTGATTTCTCACTTCCCAGCAGCTAGCTGAATGCAGAGTTACTCACAACTCCCAACGTCAGCTAAAAAGAAATTAAGTCAGCAATATGTCTACATTTGTGCTTCTACTGATGAAGTTGCATCAGCAGGTGTTTCCAAAAGCTGCCAGTAAACAAGTGAAAAAAGACTGGAATTAAGCTACCTTATAAAGTGTGTTTTAAGAATGTTCCCAGTCACATTTGCAATGGTAGTGCAGAGAGGGCCAAAACATCTATGGAAAGTAGAATACTGGGAAAAAGCAGGGTCAATTCACTGGGAAGAACCAGCTGAATGAAGCTACACAAGACAGTAACACCAAAAGCAAGTTAAAACCATCCCTAAATCACAAACTGAAGTGTAGTTTCCACAACCAAGGTAAAAAGGGAGCTTGCTACCCAAGAAACATGGTAGCCAACCCAAGCTACAGCACCATCCTCTGGACTAGCACCAAGGCTAACTGCATGGCTATAATTCAGACAAACGCTGAGCTAGACCAAGTTCGCAGCAGGATTTGTGATTCAGATGATACTGAAGCAGATACTAGTTTGCACAGATGACAGTGAGATGGTTAAAGCTCCCACTTCTGCTACGGCCTACCTGTTGTTCTATTCAGTGTTCCTGGTTTAGGTTCTTTGAGGATGGGAGATATATATTTTTATTTTTTAGTAGTCAGCCCATGTTATAGACTCTTTCTCATTCCAAACCAAGGAATAAGGTAATATATTATCAGGGAGTAGAAAACCCCTCTGTATTATTGCGTCCTGCCTCCACTTTTGCAAACACATCCCCCTTCTGCTGAAAGGCCCTAAGATTCTTTTCCCAGTCAACTTCCCCTCTACACTTCAGAGCAAACGCTGGGAAACACATCCAAGGCGGTCAGTAGCTAAATCTCTCTCGTTTCTGCAGTGCAGGCGAGCAGCAACTCAAAGCAGAAATATTAGTTGTAAAGACTGCCTGATGATGGGTGGAAGGAGGAAAAAGGGGTTGGGCAAAACCATGGGTTACGATTACAGTGTAGACATAACCAAAGAGAGGCAAGATCCTTAGCTGACAAACAAGTTAGACAGGTTCAGGATCTGGGGCCTAAACGTAAATCCCATTTATTACTACAGCTTCCACTGTAGCTATCATGGTGCAGCTGTTCTAGGCAGGAGTCACAGCTACAAAATTTGCAAGAGCGTGCTGTCCTTCCTGTCTGGAGCCCCATCCAAGTCCAGGCTCCAAACACATTTTAACTCCAGGAAAGTATTTTACTCCTCATCACATCAGCAAAATGGAATTGTGCTTTAGCTGTTTTATCCCCCAAACCTGTAATTCTTCCACTGTACAAACTGCACATATATGTTGATGCCACCCTCTTTTTTTTAAACATATTGCCCTGATATAACACTCAACCCCCCTTCCCCCAAACTCCTGTCACTCTGTTTAAGAAAACAGTGCTAGTTACAATCAAAAAACCCAACAGAAAGCATGCTTTTGGGATAAATACAGCCTAAAGGTGAAAGAAATAAGCAGGGGAGAATGGAAATACTAGTCAGAAGGGCTACTTTTTAAATCTATTAGTACCATAAAGAATAGAAAAATTCACTAATTAGAAACAAATATCATAAAAATGTAGTCAAAGATAGCTAACCTTTTAAAATAAACTGTTTGGCAATTAAGAAGTGATTAAATAGCATTAGAAAACTAGCTTACATTTGCTTACTAATAGTGCAGTTTACTTTTTTCTTTTTTTTCTTTTTTTTTTTTTTTTTTAAGAGGGGTAAAGTGAGATCGGAGATGATGTTCTTTCAGAAAATAAAATAGAACCCAGCTACGATCAGTTACAGTGCAGGATTTCTAATACCACTTTATATTTAAAGTTGTAATTTTAAAATTCTTAAGTTGTATTTTATCAGTAATTATTTAAACACAACAAATCTGGAGGAGCTTTCAGAATGATATATCTTTGACAAGTTTGTACTGGTGCTGAGCTTCATTGCTGGCACATTTGATGAATGACATTGCAATAGTCCTAGTTTGAGTTAACAGATCTTTGTCACTTCATGAATGCAGTGGACAAAAATCAAAGACAGATGAAGGCAGCAAAATAGTAAAAACAAAAATTGGGATAAAGGATAAAAAGAAAAAGAAAAAAGAGGAAAAAAGGATGTCAATAAAAGAATATTCATGTCACTAATTTTTTTAATACATAACCATGTTTTTCATAATCAGATTTAAATGAAAAAAAGACATGTCAAACACCAACATGACAGGGCTTATGGGTATGTTATATTTTACAATTAAAAAGATCAATGTTGCATATAGGCCACTAAATTAAAATATATGAATCACATTTTAATATTATGTAATACATGCAAGTCTAATCATAATGTAAATTTATATACTGGAATTTTAGTCTTTCACTTTTCAACCCTTCAGTGTAAAAACTCATTGTATCATTGGAAATAATGGTACTTCCAAAACAACGGGCAACAATTTTAATAGCTTAAGCAAATACAGCAGTGATCCATGAAGGCATTAAATGTTTATATTAAGCACATGCTTAAGTATAAGCAAGATTAATGCTTTGGTTTCTATTGCATTTCATTCAGGTGGGAAAAAAAAAGGTAATTACAAATCAGAATTTTGAAACAGCTGAAAGAACAACTTTTTGTATCAGCACAAAAACCTCGGACCAGAAGAAAGATGGTGGAGGAAGAAAACTGAGAGATTAAGTTTGTATTTAAAATATTTGTTAAAAAGAGAAAAGAAGTCAAACAATAAAGCACTAGTTAAAGTTTCAGAAAGGTTCTTTTTAATTTTTTCTAGTTGCAAGTTACATTTCAGTGGCAACTGTGTAGGAATGCAGTAAAATGTAAGGGCACGGAGACATGAATGGAGAAAAACAAAGATGGGCCTGTACCTTTGTTCTAGTTGTTTCATAGTTGCGTTAATTTGATTGGTCTTATCCTCTAATCGACCAATTATTTCGTTCTTTTCTTTCATAGCGTCTTCAGAAACCTGTGTTACAAAAAAGATTAAAACTGAAGTAGGTATATTGCACTGTTACCTCATGGGGTTTTTTCCTTCAGTACCTGAAGGGAAAAATGTTAAAATGCCTTCAGGTTTTGATTCTTTGTAAAAATTCCTGTCTAAAAAATGTAGTTGACAATACTTAAAATTTTATAGCTAGCAAATTTGTAGTTTTGTACTTTGCACATGTATATGCTATTTAATAAGTATTTATATATTTAATAAGTAAAAAAACATTTTTCATTTTGGTTTCCTTTCTTAATCAATCATTTTGCAAGTCAATTTAAATTGAGTGATCATCTCTTTAAGTAACCCGTTAGAACCCTACCAATAAAGAACTAAGATGCTTAGTCCTGGAAATCACTAAGGTTCTCCAACTCTTATCAAACTACCACATGCACCTAAAAATCTTTTAGGAATTTTACTAACACATCACAATTTTGACTGCTTGCAGAGCTGTTACAACTGCAGCTTGAAGATCTAAATAAAAGGTAGAGCATTATTCTTGCTATACAGATCACCAGTATCAACTGGTCCCTAAACAGCAGAGATTGGGCACGATCAACCTGTTTTACTCTGCTCAGGAAGTGGATCTGAATGTCATTAAGTGAAATCAGGGTTACCCACAGTCCCCAAAACTACAGTTTTAAAAGAAAAAACAAACCCTACAGATCCTAACATACTGGAGAACATTCTCTTCTTATTTTTCTTTCCAGCTGTATTTATATTTCTTTTCCTCTTGTCCAGTGTACTCACAGTTGCAGGTGGAAAAGCAGCACCCTTTGCCCATCATCTCAATTATCTCTCTGCAGCACCCTAATTTTTTTTCCCCTCATCCTGCCACAGATTTGGCTGGTTTCTTGTGCTGTTTTTGGTAATTTATTCCATAAATCAAATTTATGTTCTGCATAAATAATTCACTGCTAAACTTCCCTGGTGTTTGATCATTTGTTAACTACGTGTTGGGTCTTCGAGATCCACATTCTCCCAAAGAAGCATTGCATTGCTACAGATTCTCTTAATTTGCTAACAGATTAAAAAACAAACCACAACTGTAATTAGCTTTTTCCATTTAACACAACATTGTCTTCCAAATGCCTTTCCTTACTTTGAAAGTTCAGATACTCTCTTTAACACCTCACTATATGCCTACATTCTCGTTTTTCCATCCAACACAGGCCAAAAAGTGCCATTATCACTAGGTACACTATTACTCTTTCTATTCCATATAGCATGTTCTTAGGCTATGATCTTATTCTCATGCTCTTTTCATCTATACACCCCCTAACATTAAGTGACTGCCTTAAGAACTTCCTTGTGTGAAATCATGCTTATATCAGTAATGTTCCAAAATGACAAGCTGACCTAAGAAGCAGAAAGAAACCAAAAATTAAGGAAACAGCAGTAGTTAACTAAACAAAATGGTAACACATTTCTCTCACACCAAAGTCATTTCATCAGTTTTGTTAAAGACTGTTCCTTTACCTGCAGCTTTTGGTACATTTCCATGTTAATTGCTTTAACTTCATCAAGCTGCTGTCGAAGGCCTATAAGGGTATCCTGCTTCTCATGGATGTCCTTCTCCAGCAACTTCATGGCAAGTTCTATCTCATGTTTCATACTAACTTGAACCACTAGCTCATTCTCCATATCCTATAACACACAAACACAATGCAACACAAAATATTTAAATAGTTATGCAACATCTTATCTCTGTTTGGAAAAAGACAAAAGCTAACACTAACAGAGCTGCAGCACCACCTATTTCACCACTTCAGAAATTCTGCCCCTCTAACTTTGCAAATTATCCACTACATAAACATTACACTCTTGTGTACTTAGTGACCAATTTATTTTTTTTCACTTTGGGCGAAGACAACTCGCATTAAGAAATTACCCTGCCAGTGCTGCATAGAGTTGCCTAAGTCCTAATTACAAAATTAGAACTAAAGGATTTCTATTTTCACAAGAAAGATTTAGCATAACTTCTGAAAGAAAATGTATTTTCTTTATTATGCTTTAGCAACATTGTTACAGAAATATGATGTACTGATTGCTCCATTAAAAAAACCTTTTTATTACAGGCAGTTAGAGAAAAGGTGATTAAAGACGACTAGAGAGCATCTAAGCTCAGCAAAAGCAAAACTAGAAATATTTATACACTGACTTTTCTCAAGCATAATCTTTTCCTAGAAGTGCTGTGTAATTCTAGAAAAGAACACTTACTTGTCGAAGTTGTGATTCTTCTCGAAGTTGTCTACGTGCTTCATTGTACATTTCATCTAAACCCTGCCTAGAGTGTTTGTATGTCTGAAGTTCTGCTTCAACATCCACTTTAGTTGCCTACAAAGATATAGAGAATCTTTCTTCATCACAACTTTAGCAATTAATAGGATAAATTTAACACTTGTGGGGAAAAAAAGCAGCCTAAAAATACATTCTCCAAGCACAGTACAAACACGGAATGAGCTGTTTTTGCTATGTGCTCATCAGTTCTATAATGAGAATTGAGTAAATCTAGCAAAATAAACATCTGCACTGCAGTACAGTCCTCCTTCAGTAAATCACTCTAATACACAACTATTGCAGTACTGAGCAATCCAAACATCTGCTTAACCTGTACTTTTACCAATTATCCTGTAAACCATATACAAAGTTACATAATTAGCTACAAATCACAGCTTAAAAAAAAATGTTCAGCAATTGTATACACAGTTACTCCGACATTCCATATAATGTGACATGTCTGAATAGACAGTTTGCCAACTAAAACACATGCTATTTTGACCAGATTTTCAGATACTAATGTCTTAAATGCTTTTAGATATAGCTTACAGTTTAAAGAAAAAAGGAAGGGAAGAAAAATAGAAAGAATACAAGGAAAAATGCTACAAAATTTCCATATGGTTATAAAACAATCTAGCATCATATAATTTCGATATATTTATGCCATTATAAAGGTTCCCAGATTTAATAGGTCTTTTCCCTAATAAAAGATGTTTTACATTTGGCCCAGCTACTGCTGACTTCAAGTTGAGATACAAGAACATTTGAATGACAATGAACCACACGACATTACTATGTTAAATGTGATAAAACTAACATACCTCTAGATGATGCTGTGTTTTCATTAAAATAAGAGTATTTTCACTCCTTAATTGATGGTTTTCTTCTTGAAGTTTAATTATATTGTTTTTGGCTATCGCTAACTGAAAAGAAAAAAAAGAAAAAAGAACAAGGAAAAGCAGTGTGACCACTTTTGTGAGTGGAAATGAAGAAAAATGTGTTCTGATGAATGCAAGACCAAGACATCCTCTGGTCTATTCTCGCAGTCTACCAAACAGAAGTTTAACTGTTTTTAAAGAAAACATAAAGCTCCTGGTTTTAGTAATGAGTCACCTTCATTGCACAACAGAATGTGTATTCAAGATACTTCATTATTTAATGTCTGTAAAGAATATACTTCCTTTTCATTGCTTCATTATGACTAAAAGACCCTCAATCCCCTTTCCTCATCCTAATTTTTTTCTTTCTACTTGGATTCAAATATATCAGTTTTGTTCTTTCTCAGACATCTTAACACATCATATAGAGCAATTTTCCTAAGAAAACCTCTCCCACATAAAAAGAAAACATATTTACAAAAGAGGAAACAGTATAACTGGGCCCTACAATATATACCTCAATGTCAGGATTACAAACCAGCTGATCAACATAGGTAGACAGTTGGGCTGAAGGCTTGTAAAGGAACGAGAACACTCTGAGAATTAACACTCAGAAAAAATGTTTTCCTTCTATCTAGACACATTAATACCCAGAGTGAGCTAGCTATTCCTTCAACAGCTGAATTTAGACATCTCAATTTTCCACTTCATTAACCATTTCTCAAGCAGCTCAGATTAAAAAAAAAATTGTGCTCTCTTACAAAGCTAAAAATATTGGAATCTAGTCAAGCATCAATGATAACCAGAAATATAGGATATAAATACAAAACTAGAGCTAGCCAAGTCTAAAAATGATATGTAAGCATATGGTAAATAAGCAAGAAACAATCCTTTGGCTAAAGCTGAGAATGCTAACAGAAATTGCTTCCTGAACTACTTTCTGTTTCTTTGTAGCAAGTATTGTCATCCATTATGGACCAGTCATCTGCACAAAATCAGACTGACAGTTGGCATTAAGAAAGCCTTCTCTTCTGGTTTTGTCCAAAGTGGGAAATAGCTATGTCCTACAGAATTAATTTACTGATGCTGCAGGCTACCTAGGCAAGCTGACTTCAAATCCCTGCAGCTACTACACCTTCTCTTCAAGCCAAAATAAGGGTATCTGAACATATTATACAGAAGTAACATACATTAAAATAATCTAAGTATATTTAGAAATATAGTTTGAAAGTAAATAATAACTATTATACATTACTAAAAGAAAATAATACCTCTTCGATCAGTTTAGTGTTTGATTTCTCTAGTGAATCAACTCTTGCATGTAGACTGCTAACTGTGCTACTGAAAGGGAAAAAGAAAAAACATTATTCAAAATTACATCAAAACTCATTCAACCAAGCTCAAAAGCTTTAATGCAAGGTACAAGGATTAATGGTTAAGTGCTAAAAGGTCTGTTTCCATTATTTGAGGTTTTCCTAAATACAAGAAAATTAGTCTCCTTTGTTGAACATTCATATACTTCTTTCCAACTCCCAATGTCATCCCCATCACTTAAACTCTTGGTTGTGTGTGCCTTTACATGTATTCTCCCTTTCTTTTATCCTCACACTATATTGTATCCAAACATTTAATGAGTTCCCTTAAAAGACAGTTTACAATCTTCTTGGGTTTTTTTCCTCCATATAACAAAACCATTCTCCCAAGTTCCCTTCCTCCAAACCCCATTTCTTTTATAAAATTATTTGCTGCCCCACATTTTTTGAGATTTATCCTCAGGCCACCTCTTTCTTGATGCTTCTTCACTTCATTTGTGAGTCTCATCAGAATTTTATTCCCTTTTACCATTCTGTGGGTTTTTATCATATGAAACTACATCCAGGCCTTCTCCATCACCCGATTGCCTATTTCTGCTCTAAGCACTTTGTTTAAGCTGCACTTCACACAGAGAAAAATAAAAAAAACTATTCTGTAACACTGTTTACTTTTCCACTTATTTCTACTCTGGTGTCCTGAGAAGTTACCAGTTCATTAAGAATGGCAGGGTAGAGGAAATTAATGCATTTTAGGATGTGTGGAAAGAATAGCTGACCTGAAATATAATAGGAGAGTTGTTGAGCCACTGGTTTGCAAGTAATTCCATGCATAAAGCAGTGTACAAGAACATACTCAATACACAGGGGCTCACCTGAATTATGACAGCTATCACCACACAAACACCACTGTTCTTAGTTGTGATAGGTCCTTTCTCCTCAACTTACTTTCATTTTGTTTATATTTGATGCACTCAGTTATTCTGTCCTGTTGAAGGTTTCTGCTCGGTGACTGACACAGTATCAAATCAATAAATTTACCCCAACAGTAGCCATACAGTAATAAAGGATCAAGATTACCAGCAATAAAAATGAAAAAATATGACTACATTTCAAAAAGGGATCAAGAAGATCAGCGCTATACTACAGATTCTGCAGAAGTTCTTTGTGGGTTTGCTGGTTTTTTTTTTCTTTTTTAGCTCCTCGCACTGTTTAATTTTGTACAATACTCCTCGGAGAACTACAATCGCTGTTCCTCTGTACAGTAACACACACAGTGGTGCACTAGGTTTGCACCATCCAGCAAAGTAAGGGGGAAAGGCTGCTACCCTGAAAACTGTTTCTACAGGAACTACAACGTATAAAGTAGTTTCCAGCAAGCGAAGAACTTGCTCAGTTTTGGTCCTAGGCATTAAAGCTACAAACTAAAATGTTATGAAAGGCAAAGAAACAAAACCATGTGGATTCACCCAGAACACTCAATAACACTTTTTGAAAACTGTTAACTAGAATGCCGTTAAAATCCAGATCAAGCTTTTCATTCCTGTGAAGTTATGAATCATGACGACCTTGATCAGTTTTGGCCTGCGTTTTTCATTTCTCTGAAGAATAAAGGTTCTGACTGTTAAAACCAAAGCATGAAAACTGAGACTTCCTGAGTCTTTCCAGAAAAGTGTATCCTTCCCAACTTAACTACATCCTCAGTCTAAACATGAAGGAATTTGCACCCCTTTCTCTGAAGTTCTCTCACAAAGCTGTGGTACAAAAGGAATTAGACATGTTTTACCTGTAAGGCTGGTCTGCCATGCATACTTCAAAGTAATACTTACTTCAGTTGCCTGTTTAGTTCTTCAACATAATTCTTTTGGTCCAAAATTGCAGCAATCTGTACATTTCTAAAGCAAGCACATAATAAAATTAGCTTTAACAAAATGATGTAGTGAACTATGTACTGAAAATATTTATCTATCATATGCAAATGTCCATCTTAATTGTGCCTTTTAAAAAGAAAGGAAGTAACTTCATCTCACAATTATGAAGTCAATAACTTACATGTTGTGATATCAGAGACAAAAAAACCCAATGTTTTAACTGCAAACCATTTCTCTACATGAAACACAAGTACATATACAGTCTCAAAAGAAAAAATGTTTATTTACTGTATATACAGCTATAGCTCTGGTTCTTTGAAACACTGACTAAATGCCAAGCTCAGGGCTTAAAGGTTAGCAGGTTCCTTTTCATTGCCACCTTCCAATCCTCCAATACTGTCCATTCAGGCAAAGGAAGTAGGAGATGTTGCTTAGGCTTGCTTCAGAGTGCAAATATTCTTGCACCTAACTAGTAATACAGAACAATGTAATGTGCCATTTTTCTCAAGACAGTGAGATCAGAAGACTTCATCTTTAGGAACCTGACTTATTTCTACAAAGAACAGGCCACCAGTCAAGAAACCATATGTTAACATGCAAAATCTGAGGTATTTGGTGAGGACATACCTTTCCTTACCCCCAAGGTCATCATCACTCTTTAAATACATAGAGAAATCGATCACCCCAACCTAGGGGAAAGCAAATGTACACAGTTTCGTATCATACAAGTAACTGCTGTTGATATTCATGGTCTTTTATCTACATAATTACTAAAACCTGTTACATCAGCTTTTTTAAGATTGGTCCTGTTTCAGCCAGGAGCTCAAAAACCTGAACTGTAACATTTGAAACACATTGGGGGTTTTTTTTGAGTGTAGTCTCACGTATTTGTTACCTTTAGAATTTAGAATTATATTACCTTTGAACAAAATTATCAATGTGCCATGTAGCAAATCCCAAAGAAAAGATGATTTCTTACCTCTGACCCAGCTTAGCCAAGAACTTACAGGAAGACTTTCATTTGGGGAATTATCAGATACTACTCAACCTTGTTACTGATTTGAGTAGACTTGCGATAATTTGTCTGTAGCGTTTCACATGATTCCCTCTCACAGCACATCTCCTAAACTGATGTTCCCCCATATTTACTTTTTCAATATTCCCTGCCAAATAATACCACCTCTCCATACATGCTGATTCCCAGGCGTGCCAAGTCAACTGCATTCATTTTTTTCATACTTTGCTAAATCTGCATCTAATTGATGTATTTTCTATTCAACTGTAATTTAACCATATATACTATAAATAACATTACCACGAGTTACGCTTCTAACTCTATTCACGAACCTCTAACAAACCTATTTAACCACATTTTCTTTACCAAAACCCTTCCTTTTTGGTCTCTAGTAGCCTCTTCACAAAAGTATTTCAATTTCTCTATCTACTGCTTCCTACTTGAGCTGCCTTTAGCTTTTGAATACAAGTAACTTGATAAGTCTAACATTTCCTTGGTTTATGCAATGCTGTGCTGTCCGTTTCTTATGATGGTCTTCTACTTGTTTTTTTCTGTATCTTTTCTAAAAAGCCTCTTTTCCAAAAGCTTTTTAAAAAACATATTTTGCTTATTGAAGCAAAATAATATCTCCATTAAAAAGTAAAATGTTATCTCTATAAAAGTTACTTCATTTTAATTATCCATGTGTACATGCACACATTTCACCATTGAATAGCATTCTTCTAACATACCAAAACTATGCTCCCAGATGCAACTTCCATCATCCTTCAGAAGTTTCTCTTTCTGCTCAATACAACTTGCTTCTGGCTTCTCTAAGAAGGTGCCTTATTTATACTGATCTTCACAAACAGAATTAGTCTAAAATCTCATCTGGACAGCCACTGCTACCTTCCCAATTCAAGTTTTACCTCTCCTCATACAGCAAAGCCAAGTGACCTAAGTAAGAAAGGTGTAGCTAGCAATAGATTTTGTGATTTATAATACAACCCATAATTCTCAGTACTACAAAGAGCATTTTGATAAGTCTTCTACAATTGAAGGACTTTCAATGTAATGTCTTCTGGTACACAACATCAGTGCCCAAAACATTAGTTAGTAACTAGAATGAACAATCAAAGACAAGTTAACCCTATGAATCAACAGCACATGTACCGAATTAGCTATACCTTGTCTTTGCCATAGAAATTGCTTTTTCATCAAATATATGCTGAAATACAGTAATAATCACTTAAACTGTTATGATTTTTTCCACAAAGAAGTTGGGGAAAAGAACACCAATTGGGACTGAACACAGCCTACATTTATTTATAAATACTTGTGCATCTGCCTTTAAAAAGAATCCATGAAGATTTTCTTGGAAAAGATCGGAGTTCAAAGTCAAAGCACTTTGCAAAAGAGGAAGAATCCCAAGTCTTGTTTTGCAGACTAAAAGCAGTCACTCTCTTATAAGGTCTTTTATTACACTATGTGAAGCAAGTTTTTGTTTCAGGTCCTTGAAACATTCCTATTATGTTCCAGAAAAACAATAAATGAACTGAAAGATATAAACTGATTATGGAACTGTACTTCTGCAAAAGAAAAGGATGATTTACTCAATTAACATGGCAAGAACTCTGAATTGCTACTATTGCATCTCTTTGATGACGAAGCATAGAAGTTTACCTCTGCACTCTGGCAACTATCACCATTTAAAGGTCTGACCCAACTGATACTGAGGTTAATGCAACAGCCTCCACTGATTCAGAAGCTGGATCATGCCCTAAACAGTCGCTAGTAAGATTTCTAACAACTCACAGCTCCATAGTAACAAAATTCACTGTGCATAAAAATCTTATGGATTGCACATACATTACTTTACCTGTATTGACTTACTTGTGAATCTAGGTCTTCTCCCTTCACACACAGGTTAGCATCTATCACATTTAAGCCAACTAATAGCCCAACAATAACCGCTCCTTCTTCCTCCATCATTAGTGCATGATACTCATAAAATTCACTGTTAAAGAAGAAAATTGCATCTTACTGGTATGTTCAGTATATTTATATCCAGTAAATCAACAATAAGTGACATCTAAATCTGAACTGTTTCTCTTACTTTAGCCTTACTCCAACATCCTTAAAGAGGAACTGGGTCTGCTCATACTTTCACCTCATAAATATTTTAAAACTGAAGGCACATGATTTGTCTCAGAGGCTATTAAAAACAAAGATACTACCTTTGGCTCCAGAAATCTGAGCCAGAAGCTGCTGGAGGGCTGGGAAATTTGGGGGGGGCAAGACTTATTTTGCCTTTAAAAAAAATAAACCAAAAAAGCTCTTCCCTATACACTTGCCACTAGCCACTTTTGAATAGGATACCGCAACAGATGGATGGATGTTTGGCCACACTGAGTCAGGCAATTCTTATGTTGTTAAGAAACACTAGAGAACGCAACAGAAGAATGGTTAAATATTTACATTGTGCAAAAAAAAAGGTCTGGACTTCAACAAACAGATGCTTGAAATTAAAGAAGCCAAGTAAGAGATTAAATGTGTAAAAGAAGAGAAACGGAAAGGGCTGAAATGCTTAAAATGTTTTTAAATTAAAAACATTCCACTAAATAGAATACCAACATTTACTTCCCCCTCCTTGCATTTTTTAAATAAAGTTTTAGACTCTATGAAACAAACTGTGCTTTCAATGGAAAAGTCCACAGCTGTTGAACACCAATGTCATCCTGACCTACTAGCATTATCTAGGCATACGAGAAAAGTCTTAGAAATATGTATAGGTTAGAGAACTGAAGTTAAGATGACAAGGTTTTTTGTTCCCTTTGTGCTTCAATTATCCCATCAGAAAGGAGAAGTTATACCAGAAGAGAGCAGTTTTCCAACTGCGAAAGGAAAATTCAAGGCAATAGTCCTCCATGCAACGGTAGCTCAGTAGGAAATCATGCATATGGTAGGGGTGAATTCATCTCTTCTCCAGAGGTTTCTAGTCTGTATTCTGCATGGCAGAGGAAAGCAGCGGGAGCCCTTCCCCATCACCCTCATGCATGAAAGAACAGTCAGGCACACTGCAGAGGGTTGACATACACGATGGGGAGGAAACATCTCTTCTCCCATCAGCTAGCCCTCAATCTTGATGAAGCAGTGCTGTTTGGTCCCTGTACCCTGAGGACTGGAAGAAATCAGCCTACAGGCCCGAAGCTACACCTTGCTACACTACGGATATAGCAAATAGAAAATAATAATATTTGGGCCAGGGGGGAAGACTAAACCTCTAAAAATAAATAATAAACAGAATCTACTTAATTGTTTACCTGAGAAGATCTCTCTGAATGATTAAACAGCGAAGATAGTCAGCCATTTTCTTCTGCATTAGTGCTAACCGTAACCAGGCCCGGGCCCGGCCCAGTGGTGTTCTGAAAAAAAGGGCATGAAGACAAACAGTCCCAAATCTACAATATATCATTAATTCACCATCTTAAACATCTTATCAGTCTATTGGTAGAGCAATTGGTATTTCTGAAAAGGTATTTTAAACTATTAGTTGAGCAATGCAGACTGGGAAGCCATAATGTCTAGGCTTTCACTCCAAGCTTTGGGATAATATCAGGAAAATTTTCATCAACTCAGCTAGACTTGGGAGCAGACCCTGGAAAGCACAGGAACAGAGAAAGCACAAGAGCCTGCTGGTAAAATTAACTGTTTTGCTCAGAGAGGGAAAACACACACTTTTCTACACATTGTTGTATTTCAGTGTGCATGGCTAGCAGCATGGGAAGAATTTTTAAGAGTGGTGCTACCTTCTTTTTAACTTGACAGTGCCTGTAAGGAAAATCTTGAAATCCTGTTTCTAGTTGAAGTAAAACATCTGCAACAATTCAGACTCCTTTCTGCAGCTTGCTTACAAAGTCTTCAGAGGAATTGTGAGAAAAGTAACAGAATGTCCATTACAACTCACCACACAAGCTTGCCTTCCCAATCCTACTCTCTAGGTCTACAAAACACATGCTGAATTCTAACTTTAACTCATACTTGTTTACAAATTCAGTGGTATCTTAGAAAGACAATTCAAAAACCATGAAAAAGTATGTAACCAGCAAACATTAATATCCAACAAATTGAACCTGGACCTTTAGATCCTCCTTTTCTAGTGCTTGTACACTTAGAAGTAGTAAGCACATAACTGCAAAAAAAACCAAAACAAAACACCACCAAAAAAAACCCCAAACACCACATGCTATATCAGGATAGGAAGAGTGTAACACACTTGGCAAAGGGCATAATTTCATCTGGCCTGACACAAGAGTATATAATTTATATACCTATGTGTTTTAGATAAAGTCTAAAGCTATAAATTATAACCCTTATGCTGCCATATAACAATCATAATGTAACCAAACCCTTTTGGAATTTAATGTACAGCCAACTATAAAGCTAAATACAAAAGCAGAATGCAGAGGAATGGGAGACTGTAGTTCACAGCATAAATTTACATTTGAGAAGGACCCTACATAAGAATCTGAAAAGCTGCCTAATAGTTTCCTCTTCAGTATGTTACCTTTTGTTTTTATAGTTTTTGCTGACTAGACTCACACGTTTGCTGCAGTTCTTGACTGCAGACTGTCTGATACACAACTTGTTCCTTTTTGCACTGTTTCTGTCCGCCATTCAGAAGGAACGTCAGAAAAAAACATAAAGATACTACTTTTTAGCTGGTTTGTGTATAACATGAAAAGCTAGCAAAATTCACCTGTGCTCTCCCCCAGTATCATGTGCTAGCTGTTCAAAGACTTGATTAACACCAAATGAAATCATGAGACATCTGTAGATTCTCCATTGGGTCCTTCATTTTCTTGCTGTATTTGACCAATACTACTTACTTAAGGCCAGGCAAATCTCTGACACTTGCTGCTATTTCCTCAGCTTCTGGATATAATTTCTCCACAAGTTCCAGCGGACCCCAGATGGTTTTATTGTAACTTAGAAAGGATTTTCTTACTGGGAAAAGAAAAATTTAGTAACTGAATTAATTTCAATTACTGGAGTAGCTTTCTTCAAAATAGCTAGTGTGACAAAAGGGTTAACTGCTGAGCCTAGACTTCCAGATAACAGATAATTTAGACACCAGTCAGTTCACAGGTGTCCAAAGCCATCTACTGACTTACTTTGCTGTGAACATAAAATTGCTGTGCTAGAACAAAATAACGTAAAAAGGATGACTAGCTAAAAACATTAAGCTACATATATACATGCAGTTGTGGCAATCCCTAGACCACTTACAACAAATGGTATACAAAAGAAAAAGCTGTGGAAATACATGTTGTGAAGTATTAATAGTGACACTAAAAGGTGACAACTTACATATTTTCTTCACTTCTTAAATCAACATAATGCACTTTGATTTTTATCTCATTCAAGAGAGAAAGGAAGAGAAATGGCACGTTTAGGATGAGAAATATGCAGCTAGAGCAATTACCACACCTTTCAGGCCATGCTTCAGGCAGTGCTCCATGACAACAAAGAACTGCTGCAGAGGTGGGTAGTCAGAATCCAGAGTACGGCCAAAGCTCAAAGCTGATTCAATGAGTCCTTTGATACTCAATTTAGCCATGTTCAGTAAATTTGCTCTTTCTACAGCTGTAGGGTCCTTTACAGCTAAGACAATAAAGAAAAAAGTTATGGTTCAAGTTTTAGAAGAGACACAAAATAATGAAATGCTTCACGGCCACCTTGTTCAAAGAGAAACTTATCTTACTCTAGATAAACTCAAAGGAATAATTTATTAAGTGCTATAGACCACATTACAGATGAAAAAACGAGGCCAGAAATGTCAGTTCTCAGATCCTGTGTTGCCTCAGTACATCTCGAAAGCAGTTGGTAACTGCAAATTAACACAGGCATCAATGCTGCACTCAAAAAGCTTTTCTGCTTAACAGCAATCAGTGCCCTTACCATGATATCAAAGCAGCATTCTTATTAATGTAAGTATCTATTTGGTGCATTATAGTCTACCTACAGAAACAGACATCATACTTCTTGTAATGACTTTCCACTGCAGTCTTAATTTCACAGTGACATAAATACATGCTTTCCTTCTTAGGCTGTACATAGGCTCTGCCAGTAAACCAGAAGCAGTTTCAGAAAAATATTACATATTACGTACTTAAATTTCAGATTCTCGTGTAGCTACAAAATATTTTCTACACAGGAAAGCTTAAGAACTAAAGATTTTGCTTTAACTTAAAAACGGTTTTGGTAAACTTTACAAGATGTACTCTACAAAAAAAAACATTTGGGGATTAAATCTAGTCAGTAAAAAACCCCATAGCTTTTTAAAAGCTTAATCTGACAGAATGGACATGGTTCCTTTTCTCAGAGCTCCTGCTTCTGAAACCAGAGAGTTCAGGAGATTCTTAGTTTATTTTCATTTGTAACGAAGCAGTTCAAACATTCATGCCACCCTGTTTTGCCAAACTGAAACAGAGACAAAACAACCCTCTGTATATATAATTTGTAAAGAGCAGAAAAAAGTCGATTTACTGTTTTCTGCCATTTGCAATTAGATCTAATTAACAAAGTAAAAAACAAATGAAGAACACAGATCATCTTTTTTAAGGCACTGAGACACAGATGTCACAATATCTATACGCATTTGTGTCTACAAAAAATGTGAGCCTCTTCTGCAAATTTGAGTATGTAAAATTGAGTATCCCTTTGCACATAAGAAAGCATAAAGAACTCTACACATTAAAACCCAAACAAAAACCAAAAAAAACACAAATAATTTTAACAGATAGATTACTTTCTCAGTTCCTCAAACAGCAATGAAACAACTTGTCTCAGAAATCACTTGTACCACAGCTTTAAGTATTTAGGTATTAGATATCAGAAATGTAAAAAATTGCTTTCTAATTTTCTATATTCCTAACCGCCCATCAAATATCAAATTACCCTATTACCATACAACATAACCTATCTCCGTTTTTTAGAAAAAAACCACCAACTGAGATGATGTACCCAAGATAACCTTAAAAACTACTTTTACAGTCTCTCAATTTACCAGTACTTCAACAGAAAACACTAGAAAAATGTTAGAAGACACAGCAGACAACGAGCAACAGTGCTCTGGCAAAAATTTACCCAGTTAGTAGTCACAGCTCACTCGTTTGTCTCTTGACTTCCTGACTGCTCAGCCGCCGGGGACCGAACCAACCCTGCCAAGAGCAGCATCAGTACCCTTATCTGGAACAGATGGAGGCTTGCAACAACAGGAGCGTTTCTGTCGCTAAAGCTCATGTCAGACTTCCTGCCTTTTTGTTAGGTTTGCTGTTGACAGCACCAAACACGAGTGTTATTGTAGGAAAAGCCTCGCTCGATTCAGACTTCAGGTGGACAGCTCTCCCTCCACACGCATTCGGCCCATTTCCCCAAAGGCATCTTGCAAATTCCTTTTTCGGGCGACCTCATTTTGACTTTAGGAGCTGATCCTCCCCACAGACAGCCTTCCACGTCTACTGCCCTTTTAATTGCCAGAGCTCTCTCGCCTGGTCTTTCTGAGGCCTTTTAGGTGTGTTTTAAAGTGTGCTCTACCTGCCTATAGCTATTTTTCTTCACCTGCTACTTGCAAAAAAATTATTTTTTAAATCAAGATTTAGATTTTTACAAAACATGCTTTCTAGTAACTGCTGCTCAGGGATTGCATGGGATAGAGTGTCCGTACGTGGAACAAAATGAGCCGCAAAGGGCTCTGAAGGGCAATTCCCACCCCAAAGCAGCAGCCCCCGAAGGGACTGTCTGCAGGTGGCACTGATGTCATCAGCCTCACCAAGGTCTGACTAGCAAGGCTCGGCCTGAAAAGACAATATTCCTCTTCCAGTTTGGATAGGCAGCCAAACCCTTACTGCAAACAGTATTTGTGAGGGAAAAAAACAAACAAAACAAAACAAAAAAAACAACCCCCCCGCCCAAAACCCCAAGCATGTAGTCGCGACGGGCT
>JANZLQ010000100.1:2839759-2864468 GCA_026212715.1 Elanus axillaris
CCTTCCAGTCGTGATAACCCCTGTCGTGAGCATGGAGGGGTTGAGGCTGCCCGCCGGGGAGGCGGGGGAAGCAAAGAGGGGAGGTGGATTTTCGCGCAGAGGTAGCCGAAAGCGCCAGGGAGACGATAACCCTGCTGGCTGCTTCAGGCAGGGGAAGGAAGCCTTTAATAGAAGGTTGAGCCTTTCTCTACCTCTCTCCTGTGACAAAAAAGCTTCGATCCCTAACATTTTTTCCAAATAATAGTTTTCTAACACAGGGTGATGTGGGTCAGAACAAACGCTATTATTCTAGCAAAAAATCTTTTGAGGTCAGTACCTTAAAAAGCAGCGTGCTAGAAACAGAAGTTGGTCATTTTAAAAAAGCCACAGATTTCAATTTTTTTTTTTTTTTTAATTTTGCAAAAGCCTGGAATTTGAGTCTCACCAGAAAACCAAAACCCACTGCAGGCCCAGAGCTCTGAGGTGTTTAACACCAAGCATTTTTGTCATACAGAGGTGGGACTTCAGTTTACCCTTACTGTACCCTAAGCACTACCATTTGCTTTGGTTAATAATTAATTATCCTCAGCCAACGCCCCCTCGGTACGCTTCACCTCACCCAAATTCAGAGACTACGCACAAAACAGCACGGAGAAAAAGGATATCATTACCTGGGCCTGCAAGGAAGGAGGAGCGAAGGGCAAAGGCAGCACAGGGATAGAACACAGCCCACGGTGACAGGGCTGCTTCTTACATTCATGATTCCCACCTCTTAAAAGAAAAAAAGGAACCTGTACATTTAAACAGTCCTAATAGTCAGGCTCTGATGCAACCTACCAGTCTGGCACAAAACAAATCTTTTTTTTTTTTAAGAATCCCAACAACTCATAACACACTAAGGCAGTGCTCAGCCTTCATCTCTATGTTTTCCTGCACGATCAATGACTTTCAGCATTAGAAATTTGTTTTAAAGGCAGCAAGCACAAAAAGTGATTCTTTCTACTTCTACAAGATATTCCTTTTCTTGCAAATATTCTGAGAAAGAAACAAAATTTAATCACACAGAAGACTTAGGTTTGATCAAGAAGTAAACTTGTGAAGCATAATGTATAGGATTGTTAACTCTGAAATGTAGCCATAGAAACTTTAGGAACTGTGTTATATATTATAGGAACCTTAATATTGTTAAAGTTTGAGAGAGCTAACCATGGAAACCGCACCAGGAAGTTAATGGGTTTTCTGTGCTTTGTTTTAAGAAACTAAGGAAACCATCATGGACGCCAGTTATACTGCTTGGAAACCCCTTACCCTTTCTCATCTCGATGTGAGTATCAAAGATTCCAATCAGTAGACCCAAGTGAAATTGAGCAATGACTGTTTTTAAATAAGAATATTGGTAAGGTTATATATTCAAAGAACCAATCATTATAAAGGTTAAATTTCAGAGCAAGCATAGTATGCATTTTTATGTAAAGAACTTACGCAACAAGGACCTGACAGAAAAAGTCTATAAAAACAGATGGATTTTGATACTAAGTTGGACATGCCATTGGGGGAGCAATCCCCCGTGTCCCCAGCGCTGCAATAAACAAAGTGCCTTGCTTCTTACCTTCACATTGGTGTCAAGGAGTTTTATTCCTTGTCGGTATGTTCGGATGTCGGTAACACTTTGGTATATATATATATTCATTAGAATGCAAGAGCATTTCAGAGAATCACATCTCAATTTTGTTTGGGACTACCAGATCAAAACATTATTTAAGGTGTAGATCTCTGCTCAATCTAATTTTTACCATGCAAGAGAAGACACATTTTAAAAGTAGATAAGGAAATACAGGATTATTCTGGTGCCTGTTTCTCATGCAACTTTGTGGAGGGATGGCAAAACCTCTTATTTATTCATTAACTTTTTAATAGCACACAGATCATTTCCTGGATAATTTGGTGTACGAAAATAGATAAGCTAAATCTTAGGACTTTTGTACACAGATGCTAAACATAGAAACAAACCCATTTTTCTGTGCAAGGATATGCTATTCCAAAATCTGAAATTGACATCTTTACAGTAATAAGAGTATATTTTCCCTATTTTTTGATCTTTTGAACGAGTCAGAGCATATACACAGTTGATGAAGCATGTATCTTCACCTGAAAAAGAGGACATCCTGTCAACTATTCCAATTTTCTGTACTGTTGAAAATATTTGTATTATATAAAGCAAAGTATTAACAAAGTGTAAACAATTTTAACAAAACCAACATAAAAATTTTATTTCAAACATTACAAAAGCTAGGGAGCAGTTTAAAAAAAGTGAAAACGCCCACATTAGATATCTAGAAGTTTGTCTGCAACTATATGCACACAACTACTTGACACTGATCCAAGAGAAAACAAATACTAATGTTCTTGAAGAATGAAAAAAAAATTGATGTTTCCACCAGTAATCTTGGAAAGAAGCTTCTCAGTAATAGTCTAGAGTATGAGGTGGTATAAAGAAACTACAACAGATCTGTCAAGCAAGGGCTATTTTGTATTGTACATATACTACCATCTTTACTAAAAATAGAACCCGAGCATGTAAACTTCTTAATCATCAAGCTGCATCTCTAGTTTGGTTTCTTGGGGGTTTTGAGGGTTTGATTTTTTTTTTTTTTTTTGGAAGAAAAAAAACCTACAGATCAGTTGCACTGAAACTAGTGTTTTACTATGATCTTCAACTGGGCAGCATTTCACTTCAGATTTATCCACCAAATACATTAGTTAATAAAAGGGAATTAAGTGAATCAACATCACATTTCTCCCAGGTGTATGCAAAATCAAGAGATTAGAAAAGTCATCAAGGGATCTTCATATGAGATATTAGCCACATTATGTATATAAATATAAAAGACCTCAGTATTTAAAAAAACAGAAGCTAAAAAAGAGAATGTGAGGCTTTAAAGAAGATAAAAAAGTTTTTCCTCTATTTTTTCCAAACAGTACAACAACATGGCTTCTTAATTAGGAATTCTAATAAATGGAATTACTGTATGTAAACTACATTTTAAAGTCTTTAAAACCAAACTGAGCCCAGAGAACTATGACTCAACGCAGCATTGGTTTACTCCCTGCTCCTCCTCAAGTGCTTCCCCATTCACTTATGCAGATAACCATTTATCAAGATAAAAATGAATATAGAACTAGCTATCCAGTATCGGAAGGAACAGAGTACTTCATATTACTGTTTTGTTACAAGTACATTGGTACCAAAATGACCAGCTTAACAATCAGCTTATTAAAGAATTGCATGCTGTTATTTTACTGAAAGGAAACCTTTAAAACAATTGAATGCGATTTCTGTTTTGTCTTCATTCAGATTAAACAGTGCACATCAGCACTCATACCCCAGAAGAAAACATACAAATGCCTGTAAAACTCTTCCATCTTCACAATCATAAGATGTTACACTTGTGGATACTTTCATGAGCCCCTGCGGGAAGACTGACGATGTAGTAAGTTAAGGAAGCTTTTTGGTAACATATCACCCGCACAAAAACACAAAATCTGTTTGAATATGTATTGGTGTTTGCAAAGACAGCAGCTAACAAGGTCTTTCCTATTTAAATAGGAGATGGAAACAGCCATAGCTAGAGCAAACTCAGTACAATGCCAGAGAGAAAGAAAAAATTAGTAAGTCATCTGAAAGTTACACTGTTTTCCATTCTAACAGCATTATTCACGAACCATTCTCTCACCAGATGTGTTTAAATGCATGGTACTTCCAAGGAAAACAATCATAGTGACATTAAGACACCAAATAACTAGGATGACAAAAAAATGCAAAAGCATTAAAAATTCAGGCCTCAAAATTAAAATAAATTATGGCAAAGTTGACTTGCAAATCAGCATGGACTTTTATTTCTACTTTTGAAGACACTGAACGTTCCAGATCCATCCATTATCTTGATCTCAAGTATTTTTTTGGCATATTTAATTGGCACGTTTTGTACTGTGTTGCCAGTGTCACAAGTGTAACTAACAAATAATTTAAGATCTTCCCAACCTTATCTCAAATCTCAAGTTGTCAATCTTACCTTTCCCCTCACACAAAACAGCGCGGAGAAAAAGGATATCATTGCCTCAGACTGCAAATGGCGGAGTAGCTTCTCTAAAGGAGGATAGCGGCACAGGGATGGAACACAGCCCACCATGATTAGTTTGTGTTTGGCTCTTGTGATAGCAACATTAAGACGTCGCCAGTCCTTCAGGAGGGCACCAAGCTGTTAAAGAGACATAATTTGCTTTTATTTTTCCTACTCAAATTTCAGAATGCAATGTAGGTAGATGCATTTTGAAAATGAGGTTCTTAACTATTAAAATCGACTGAAACAAAATTAATATGAGCAACTTACATTTTCATCATTACTGTTCCTAACAAAAGATACAATTATGATACTTTTGTCTCTTCCTTGGTATTTGTCTACTGTGTTGACTTCCACTCTGTTCTCCTTCAATTTTGCCATCAAATCAGTGATTGTTTTTAATTGATGTCTGTATGGTGATATAATGCCAATGTCTGAAGGCTTACAGCCAGCCTGAATGAGGAAGAAAGTGGAAAAGAATTGTCAGTGCAGTTAGCTTGGAATACTCGTTACTGTCAGAAGACAGACAAGGATTTTTTTTTTTTATTTTTTTTTAAAACAGTGATGCAAGATATTGTATCTATCTACACTAAGTTGCCAGTGGAACTCTAGGTATTAGCTGGTATTAACTAAAGAAAATAGAAGGTATTAGTTACTGCAAGCTCCCAAGCTTTGTCTTAACCTAGCACAAAGACAGATATCCTTGAAATCCTCATTCTTCTTTCTTTCTCAAACTGTAAGGTGAACATTCTGAACTCCTAGTTCATACCACTCCTGAAGTAGACTGGATGAAGTAGGGAAGAAAGGCAAATCCTCTCCCATCCCTCACAAGAAAGTCCTCATCTCTTAAAAGAATTTGGCATCTAGCTTTTTTTGCATCCTAAATCCAACCAGGCAAGGGACAGGGAACTGAATGCAGACCTCAAGCTCCTCACTATACTGCCACGTAGCTAACCTTTAATTTATCCTTAAGGTTATCCCTCAAAGAATATCCCAATACATATAGCAGCCATTACCATAGCAATGTAAAAATGCTTAATTATAAAGCTGTCCCTCCAAACAATGTAAAAAAGTAAAAGTACCTTAATAAATAAGGATGTGAGGAAGAGTACTAGTTTAGCTTCTGTCACATTACTTACACCACCTTTTTCTGCATGTTCTGGTGCCGGGACCTTTAAAAATATAAATGGAAAACAATTACTCCTGCTGTCTACAATAGCATACTATATTCTGATCCCTAACTCACCATATCATACATGTTTTTATAATAACAGTTTTAGCATTTAGCCTTGCATTAAGTTTTACAAAGAGCCTATATTGTAACATCAAAACACTGCATTTGCAAAACAAATTGAAACAATCTGTTGAAATGAGTTTCTAGTACTAGCAAGTCATCTTTAACAAACTGCCAGTGCTTGAACATCTGACTTGGCAGTTCACACAGTATATATCATATGAAAAAGTGGTCATTTCCCAGCCTGACAAGGTTAAGAGAGCAAACTATATTCTACATGGGACTTGTTTTAAGGCGTTTACAGTGAATTTTCCCCATTCCCATAGCAGAAAGGATTTAATTTTTTGCTGTTCAAAAGCCTATATTTAAAACTACAGGAAGAACTATCCAAAATGGTAGTATTAAATTTTTTAACTTCCAAATAAATAAAAAAAAAAAACAAAACAAGATAAGTATTTACTGAATTTACCATTTCTTAGCTATTAACTCCCTTTCCTTGCATCACATACAAATGATACTAGTAAGCCAGGAACAAGCTTGGAATGTAAACTCTTACCATTTTGGTATCACGGTTTTATAATTTATTCTCTTTGCTTAGCTCTTGCATTCTCTAAGTTTTAAGTAGTATCATTAGCAGTGAACCTGTCCCTGATGTTATCCTTCTAGTAAACTGGCATGCAGCTAAACAACTGGGGTCAAGTAGCAAACTTCTTTATTTAAAAACAGTCTAAAACTCAGCATAGACTAAATCTGCCTCTGCTTTCCAGCTCTGTATTCCATTCACTACCTTATTTATCTACTGCCATTTACTACTTTATCCATTCCACTATTTGCCTCTGTTACTAGTGTCATACATCAACTTTGTTTTCTTAGATGCCACTTTGTTCAGTTTTCCTTCTAAATTTTTGTGACAGCATTACCACTTAAAATGGGAGGTGGTATAGTCTGACTTAAAGCAACACTCTCAGAATCACATGACAACTAGTTTTACTTCTCCAGCCAACCACTCCAATATCATCTGAATGGCTGAATTTGGAGATTGCTACATTTAACATGTGGGTAAAGTAATACATAGTTAATATCTGTAAGAGTATTTCAGGTAAGCAGTATCTGCTTGCTAGAGCAGTACCACTGCACATGTATAGAATCTGACAGTGTACAATATACATCAAAAGCTTCACAAGTCCAAGAACTCAACTGACTGGGTAGCTCATAAAGTGTAATCTACGTTCAATGCCTAGCACACTAAATGAGCAAAAATAGTTAAGAGATTGACAAACCCATACATGACACTGCAACTCCATATAGCGGTCTTCAAGGCACACATGTGTGTGTTTATATACACACATACATGTATATATATATAAATAGTAGGCTACTGCATCCACAGGTTTATTTGAGGATTCCAGCCACATGCAAAAAAAGTAGTCTGTATTGTGTTGCTTAAATAGGGTACTACATACTTCAGCAAGAATCCTATTTTTCTGTAACATGTCCGCCAAGCTTCTTTTACCTGACATAGTGTGTTTTCAGTATGCTGCATAGATTATAGAAGCAGAAGATATTTTCCTTCATATTAGGAGATTCCATTGCCTTTTCCAAACCAGCAATTTCTCTGTAGCTTCTGTCTCAACAGCTACACAGCTTAGTACTTGCTGTAAGCTAACTTGTTTTTACATTGCTATCAAGTACTCAATCTAACTGTTGTTATGACCTGTCATATCACAACTGAATTAAGAACTATACTGTTACAGCTGTGCTGTTCTTGTGGTTTTTTGTTTTTTAAATCCACTATTCTGAAAACATCACACATAAGAAGCCTTCAAACTTGCATGTGCTCAGATTTCTTCAAGCAGAAAAGAGCACTGTTTTAATCCAGACTAGCATTAATATAGCCAAGAACTATACAAAAACTATTTTAGGGAGGAAAAGTTCTAAAAGCTAGGTCATGCCTATGATAGCATGTGCTTACCTTTATACTTGTTATGTTCGCATAGTACACCAAAAAAACCCCAACAAAACCAACTTTGGCCTAGAATTACTCATAAGACTGGCATTAAATCAAGGATATAATTTTTCAATGTTCGGCCCAAGTTTTCAGAGGAAGTGCAGAGTGACACAGGGTTTGGCAGAAAAGGAACAAATAGATCACCGTTTACCATCACAAACATGTCACATCATTAAACAGAAAACAATAGAGGCTTTTTAATTATTTTTTTTTAAGTAAGCATAATAAATGCAAGCTTCCTCATGGTGTCAATATGGTATCTTTTCCTCTCCTTTCTCCCCTTCTGTGTCCCCCCAAATATGTTGCTTCAGAAGGTTTTCTTGGTTACATGACAAACAGTATATAGGGAAAAAACCCCACTATAAACTCAAAAGAAAACAAAATGCTGGTTTTGTGTTTGGTAGGGGGGTTGGGGTTTGGTTTCGTTCCTTTATGACTACCACAAGACACGGAGTTTTAACATTAAGTCCAAAAAGAGATATGACATTATAGCCTAAAGTCTCAACAAACCCAGGAGTATATTGGAAAGTGAAACTTTCCTGCAGGTTCTGCAAACAGAACAGCTGTCTCATACTCAAGATGGGCTTTCTAGGGAAAAAAAAAAATTGAAATGGAACAGGAACTCTAGTTTTCACATTACCAATTTAGTATGATTAATATATAAACAGCACATCAGCCAGTTTCCTATTGGAACAAACCTCCACCCTGGGACCAACTGTCTACTTTCCTGTGAAAGGGACAGCAGCTATTGAGGCACTCCTGGAAAGGTCCCCCCTGTTTAATTAGAGAAATTTCTAAAAATGCCTAAAGCCACTAGGAAGAAACAGTGTTTCTTTTTAGATAATTGAAGAGATTCTATCACAATTGTTATAAAAAAATGAATCCTGGAGAATTCCCTGGAGAGCACAAAGAGATTAGAGAGTTCTTTCCAGGGTCATCATAAAAGATCATCAGTTGATACAATTATTGGCAAAACACAGTATTAATAGGAATCAATATAAAACCTGCTAAAGAGGAAAACAGACTCAAATCTTCATAATCCAATCACTAACTACAGTGACAGCAAGTACTAGAGACCACAAATATGTACTAATTTATTGATCTTTTTCCACATGCATTTAAACTCTTCCTCATTTTACCTAGAAGTCAGTTTCTTTGCATACTTCTTACCCACTCTAGAGTTTTATTCTTCTAGCAAAAATTTGAGTCTCCATAAAAGGACGCACCTAAACCAACTTACTCCTCCCTCACACTTGAGTGTATAGAATGTCTGCAATATTCAATAGAGAATTACAATTATTCCCACCACTGGCACACAGCTTAGACACTACTGACCCTCAGCCATTGGAAATGAGGTCATTCTCTGGTTGCAAGGGCATACAGTGTGGCTACACACTTGGAGATACATTGTGTACATGAGAACAATGTTTATAGTACATTTACTATTTTCTGAAATATTATCCAAATCAAACCTTTCAGCTGCTTTTAGATGCAATGGCTCCAGCAGCAGTTGTACCAGCCCAATTGATCAGCTACACTAAAAACATTTCTGCATGTTGCTCATTCTACGTGTAACTAGAAAATCATTTTTTAATGTTACATCTTTTACCCTACCTAAGCTGTATGAAGTTTCACATATTGACTATGTTGAATCAGAAATAGAGTTTTGAAGGAAGAACATAAAACAAGCTTTACCTTCTCTGTATTCAGAAAACACACAGGTGTGTCTGGATCAAGTACTTCTTTCAGCCATGTTTTTGAAGCATCGGCAAGTTCCAGTTTCAATTTTTTTAGGTTGGGCAAGTTAACAGTGGCATTTGACACCTTCTCTGAGCCACATTCCAGTTTGCCTTCATACACTAATGTGTTACTCAGTGACATTATTTTACTAAAGATTGAAAAAAAACCAAGAAAAGGCATCAAATCTTGCAGTTTCAGTCCCACATTAAAACCCCAATGTAATAAATAAAAGTTTTAAATACCTATTCATTCTGTATTGCACAGTTAATTGGACAACAGCATTTTGGTTTTGTTCCAATCTTTTAAATAAGCTTTCACTCATGCCAAGATCTCTGTTACGAAACAAAAAACCAAAAACGTGTCAGTCAAAACATGGCAAGAGCCTTCCCAGAAATCACATTGCTAATAATTGTCCAGCAGCATTTTATCTTACCTTGCTTCTGTATTCAGCACAAGTGGAGGCAGCTGCTGATGATCCCCTACCAGCACAAACCTTTTGGAGCAGAACAGGGGACCCAAGCAGATGAGCTGACTTATTTGGGAAGCTTCATCAACTATACAAAAATCAAACTGCTTCTGGACAAAGATGGGGTGATTTACTCCCATGCAAGATGTTGCTACCACTGGCTGAAAATTGAGACACATTTTAAGAATAAGATACTATTTTGTCTTTTAACCTGGAAAATGCAGTGCTAAAGGATATAAGATGTATTTAGCATTAAACTAAACTAAAACGTAAAATGAAGTAAGTCAAATTATTCATCCTCAAAATCAAACCAGCACACTTTACATACATATTGGCCTCACATAGTCCCGCATCAATTGCAAGTGACAAACAAAAAAACAGTTTTAGAGCAGACTATAGCAAATAACTTGTTCCTGCCACGTGTTCAGAGTGATATCAGGTTCTCTGCATACACAATTCATGTTGAAATGACTAACATAGAAAAGTACATGTTTTGTTTTGGTTTTTAATTCCAAAGGGAAGATAAACCAAGAGCAGCACAGTTCTTCCCACTGCTGTGCTTCCACTGCAATCCAAAATGACCAAGATATGAAACATTAAGTCACTTCCCTTATAACTTCAGTCATTCCCCTGCAATGCTTATCAAGAAAAAAGTAAATGACAGCTTTTGCAAAGTTGGCATTTACTCTGACTACCATGAAGCTTCATTTTTTTCCAACGAGTTTAAATTAAAGCTGCCACTGACTCAGTTTACCCAGATCTCATTACAGTTTGCATTAACAGTCACTCAGACAGCACTACTTTCAACCAACTTCAACAGCACAACACTTTCAACCAAAAATTAGTGATTGGTCAGGTCCACAGCACATCACTTCCTCTTCCCCATCTGCTGATTGTACCAATGGCACAAGGAGCACAAGTGGTAGGGAAAAACAGCAGCAATATGTGAATAAAGACAGAGGAGGTTGCAGCTGGTAATCACCACCACCCCCCCCACAAAATTGCAGATAAAAGCACTGGAGTCCTTGGGACTTAATACTTACAATGATAAGTTATTCTGTGTGGACATAAAAAATGCTTTTCAACTTTCAGATTGTTAATGTTGATCATTATTGGCTATAAAGAAACTGAAGTGATGCAGAGATTGAGTATCTTTTCCAGCTCAGATTTCTTACAGCAGTAACACACGCTAGGGATAGGTTCCTTCTCCACCTCATCCAACCAACCAGAATACTACTGTAATTACTCTTCATAATTTGCAGGGCTAATAAAAAACACTTTTCTCACCTGACTGTTATAGACTTCTTCCAATTCTGTTACATATTTAATTGATTTGGACCTGCAGATTTCTTCTTCTGTATATTTCCGTATATCTGGATGAACCTTCTGAGCTCGCCCCAAGCGCAAGAAACCAACTTTGAATTTGGCTAGCTTTAGCAGGATATTGTCTACAGCGGTGTGTGTAAAACTAGTCAGAAGAACACTGAAGCCACAAGCAGAAAGAATTCTCACCTAATGAGTGGCAATGGGAAGGAAAAGAAGTTATTAGCTCATATACAGGAATCAGCAATCCTATGTTTGACTAGGTAAAAAACACAAGAAGTTTCAGGAGGGAGCCACTAACAAGTATGACTTCATTCATAGTAGTCTTCCTTGGCAAGGTCTGCCCGTTAGCTATTGTCAAAGCAATATGGGCAATAGAAGTGATGGTTCTCATAAACAGCAGGCTTACTCTGCATGCTGCAAACAGCGAGAGCTAAGAACATCCATGCACACTCGCAAACTGCACTGAAGAGAAGGAGCTGCATTCTAAAGATCTGCACTGTAAGAACAACTCATGCAGCCCATTCCCACAAACACTGTTCTCCGTGACAATTTAGCCACAACAGATGCAGCAGAATGAGCTGATCTGGTAATAGCAGCAGCTGCTTGCTCTCAAGGCTCCTCTTTCCCCATGAGTTGACAACAACTGGAAGTGAGATGACACTGCTATTTCAAGAGAAAACTCACTCAGCCCACAGCCTGAATCCAGTATGCTTCTACAGTCCACTCTTGTCAAAAAAGAACCACCAACTAGAGGAGATGGCTAGCAGGCTGCACATAGCTTCAGCACCATGGCTTGATACAATTTAATACCATTTACAATGGACAAGTTACTGACTTCCCCAAGGAGTCTGTTTCTTGAGCTGTAACTTAGGGTTTGAGGACTTGCTGACATTTACAGGCAATGAATTTTAACATTTATGTATTACAGAAGTGATTAAATATCACACTTCGATCTCCTCCCTTCCACTTATCTTCCTATGCAAGCAAAAGAGAATCCTACTCCAAAAAAATACATTTTTAATTCTACAAAATATAAGTTCTTAGGTAAAAAGAAATATATTTTCTTCTTTGAAATTATGCAGATACCAGTAGACTAAGTCATGACAATTAATTTTGGACAGTATGCTTTATACACACTTTGTTTAATATTATCCTCTAAATATCACCAAAATATTTAAACATCAAGGTACATGATCTTACTAGAGCGCATATTGTAGTAGTTTTTCCTGTTCCAGGCATACCCACAATAAGTGTGTAGTCTTTTGAAAGTAGCACTTTTTTCATTGCCTGTTTCTGAGGCTTATTTAGACCTTTAAGAAAAATAAAAATGAAATGACACTTCATAATCATTGTAGTAATTTCTAAAGTTAATAAAACAAAACTATAGCTTCCCTCTCCACTAAAGCCCTTAAAGAATTGAGCAGAGCAAGTCTGTACATTCTAATGAAGTAATTACATTAAACGTAACACACAAGACATGTAGTACAGGGTCTGCAGTACAGTCTGAGAAATAAATCACTGAAGACATTTTTATTCTTAGACCTTTTGTGACTTTTTCCTAATATCCTAAATGGTCACCTCCATATGATATTGTGTATGGGCATTTCTATCTTATCATACCCCTTTTTCACAGTCAAACATACAGTTCACAGCAAAGGGAAATGAGTTGCACATGCAGCACCATCTTGTTTAGAAGAAACATTACATTACAGCTGTATTTCCCCAGTCTGATGCAAATAAGCAGCAGGTTCCAGCTATTTGGATTGGGCAAAGCTCAAGCAAAAAAATAAGTCTTCAGACGGAGGTTTTATAAAAAGGTCTATTTGCTCTAAGAGAATTCAGGTGAATTTCTGTTTTCACACACAACTTTGTCAGAGAACAAATATTTTTACTAAATGAGACACTGCCACACACCTAAACAAATTTTGTTGAAGAAAAAGGGGGAAAAAATGGTGCCACAAAGCATCACACACTACAGAGCAGCCAGAAAGTCAGCAAAAGTGATTATACAAGCAAATGCTTACACCAAAACCCTCTTTCCACTCCCTCAAAGTCAGCTTCCTCTATCCCAAGAGCCTTCCCTGTTCCTTCTTTTTGTGAAGGTTAGAGAGGTAATGATATGGCACTCTGAAACTGCTAGCTGCAGCAACTAACAATAGTAAAATAAAGTTGTAAACAAATATCTGGTCAGGTCTTCTAACTAGTTTAAGACTAATTTAATCACATGAAGATAGGCAAGGTAAGAACTTGTTTTTAATTTCTAAGGAGAAAACTATCACTGGACCCCAAAGTAGGAAAACCGCTCTTATATTTTGTGTGATAAATGCTTTGGCTATAGAGATATACTATTAAACAGAGGATTTAGAAGAAAGCCGCTTTGTACCCTTTAAAATATTTGCAACAGTTTCCTTTGCTTCTGGAGGAAGGACAGAGCTCAAGTGCTGAATAAAACGTGGTTTGTGGAAGTCAATTATCAAGTTGCGGAGTCTTTCACTGTGGATAAATAAGAAACAAACCACACCAAGAAGAGTTACCAGCCAAGAAACTATCTGAAATTATTGAAAGTGTGAAATTAAATTAATTCTTCATACCTGACTGGGGAATCTTTCATCAATTTAGAAAGGTTTTCAAAAAGGACTCCTGTACCAAAATCTCCTTCTTCATGATCCAACCTAAATATGGTGTTCTTGGGGAGCTTTGACAAATTCCTGAAGCATGACAGTAACAGGGACAAAATAATCCTGTTTACAAGCAGTATGTTAATGATTGAAGACTTATTACTAAGTGTTAAGTCATATCTTCCCGAGGTCCCAGAGTAAAGCAATAGCTAAAAGAAACACACTATTAACTGATCTAAATAAAACATGATCAAAGCCCAATTTAAAGACAAGGCAGTCTGAATAATGAAAGTTACTATTAACACAGTAATCACTGTATCCATATAGTCTCATGCTGGAGACATAAGTAAATGGAGTTTGCAAGCACGCTTCTATTCAAACAATCTAGTTAAATGAACAGGCATATACGCTGACCAAGTATTGACATTATTAATCAAGATACGAGAATTTCTGAAGGGCACTTCCCCATGCCCAACAAGAAGAGTCAGAACACATCAGAGCTTTTTGGACACCTAAAAGAACCCTTCCTGAAGCCAATATCACAGTGTCTTCAAACAAATATTTTTCCATTTGTTCTATTACCTGCCCAACAAACAGGAGATTTTTGTCACACTGACTTCTCTAACGTAACCAGTAGCCAAACCAAGTAAACCATTTTCCTGTCCACTCACAACCACTCGATCACCAGCCAATAGGTTTGTTCTAGGTATGGCACCATTTCTACGTTGGAAAAAATGTAGATACTGTCCGCTGGAAATTTCCTGCACTTCATTAACTCTGGTCATATTTTCAACACAATCTCCAGCCTTCTCTCTGAAGACATGAAAAAAAGAAATATATTTAAATATTTTATTCCTCTTATGGAGAGGATTTTAAAAAAAAAAAATTATACCACCCACAACCAACCACCAAAACCAATATACGAAAAAAACAAAACAGAAAATCACCAAAGCAACAAAAATACCAACAACCCAAACACACACAACAAGATCCAGGAAGACCGAACAGTCACTTCACAATAGCCACTTTGACCAGAAAAGGATTGTAAAAATATGTAGAACACTTGTACTTGTTCCAAGAACAGACTCTAATGTTTAGGCTAACATTATCTATAACTTCCTGTTAAAAAGCAAATACTGAAATGTCTGGATCCACCTCAGTACGATGTTCCATATTTGCTTATGGAGTTGCTTGTTTCACTTAAAACAACTCAGCTACATTTCATGTTTACAGATGCCTTGAAATGGGCCTACAAACCACCCATTATTTTTTCCACAGCTGCTGGACTAGGTGATACATAACAACATGCTACTGGCTGGACTAGGTGATACATAACAACATGCTACTGCAGCCAACAAGAGCCCTTACTCTGCTTTTATCCACGTTCATAGCCACGCCTAGGAGTATGGTCCAAAACGCATCTTTGTTTGTCAAGTAAACCCTCAGGAAACCAGTGGAATGAGCTGGGCTCACAGTCAGCACCCAGCCTCAGCTCCCAGAGACACAAACAAAACAGAATTATACTGCTGCTGCTACTGAAGACTGAGGCTGTAGTTTGCTGCTTCCTATGTGTGACTTAACAACAACAAAAAAACAAATATCATATTGCAAATACAAAACCAGTAAATTAGGCTAATGTCTCCATTAGGTCACATCTCACAAAAACATACCTAGGCAAATAGTATATTTGACTACTTCTACAAGCACTAGAAAACATCTAGTTTTCCTTGTAGTGAAAACACAAGGTGACAATGCCTCATTTCTAGTTACTGAAGGGAGCATCGTTTGTGCCAGGTTATAAATTACATCTTACCTTTCTGAAGAAGGTATCATCCATATATCTTTAGAGCCCTTTTTACCCTCTCCACTTTGCAGCTCCAAGGTTAACATTAGGTACCACAGGCTGAAATACTCTAAGTGGGAGGGTTTCAGGTGCTGGGTCTCTCTTTCAATAATGGGTACCACAGCAGGAGGAAGAGACACACTGGCCATCTTTTGTTCTACAGCTCTAGTAGAACCAAACACAGGAAAGAGTCAACTTGTATCTTTTTTTTCTTGCAAGTCTGTATGTACATAATGCCAATCTAAATATAGATTAATCTACCTGGTATGTTACAGTATATCATCACTGAAGTTGAATCCGTATCCTTTGTTCATACGAACAATCTCAAAATAGTAACTTTACATCATCTCTGATTCTGAATTAAGGACAATAAGTTAGTCAAAGACCAATTTAAGACGTTTCAAAGATGGTACTGTATACATTCAGATAGTTGATCTTTTGTTCTTTTTTCTAATGTATGAATACTACACTGAGATTTAGCTAAGCAAAGGGGATTTAGTAGTTAATACACAAGCAGAGTTCAAGTCAATTTATCTCAAAACTAAGTATCAATAGACATTATACCTAATCACATATACAAAATGCAACCAAAGAGAAAAAAGTTAATTCAGAATTGAATAGCTACCCAGTTAGTAATAATCCTATTGCTGTAATAACTGAATATTAGAAGTAGTATTTCACAAAAACTAGTTTACAAAAACATATCATGTATGCCCACAAAGCTAGCTCCCTCAACATACACTTTTACCCCTACAATTCTAAAAGCAATCGGGCATTACATTTACACAAGATCACACCAAAAGCTCTCCTGTTTTAACATACCTCATTTGATCTCTTCAGTATACAGTTTTTGTTCTGGTTTTTGGGCAGCATAAAGACAAGATTAAAACTTATAACAGTTTTAAAAACAATTAAATGACTTTATGTGAAAATCTATAAAATATTTGCTCATGACGTCTCCTTAACAGGAGTTACAATAATACTTTGGCAGAGTAGTATCAATGTATCATTATTTGTGTGACACCCTACAGGGAAACAATCTTCTACTGAGCCAAATTGAAAGAGTTGTTGTCCAGCCATAATTCAGGCTCAAGACTGCCCATTTCAAAGAGTTGCAAGAATATAACTTTTAAAAATCATAATTATTAACTTAGATATAACAGAAATATGTTATTGTCATTCAGTATTTTGTTGAGACTTCTCAGATTTTCTCTTGCAGAAAGTGTACCTGAGCAAACTCATTAAGCCTCTGCGAGATCAGGGACTGGCACTACAAAAATTGCAGTGGGGCCTATGGAACATTCTTTTGGGGTGCAAGAGTCCTCAACAAAGAAATAAGAAACTGTCAGCCACAAAAATGAAATCACAGCATCAGAAGCTACAATTATTCAGGCTTATTTAAAAAACACAAGTCAAACTTCTTTTTACCTGCTGTACAGAAAGCAATTGTGTATTTGGGAGCAATATTTACAGGCTTGACTGTCATCAGTTACAGGTGGCAAAGCAGCAAGCTGTGAATGCTGTCTTCCCACAGCAGACTTATATGTACTATGTGTTAAGTAGAAGGCCACATGGTTTCTTAACTTCATTAATTCTGTCAAGAAAAGAACAAACCAAGCTGATGTTTTTGGGTTGGTTTGTAACAATTTCTAACTCAAAAGTAACTAGCCATCAACTTTTTAGTCAGCTAAGGAGTGAGTATTCATATAGCAAAGTCCTATTGGAGTATTAATATAACAATTAAGTTTTTAACATAATCTTATTAGAATTAGTATCATTATAACAAGTGGTACATCCCCAGCTACAGATATGTTCATGACAGTAAACCTTACAATTATTACTGAAATATTTCATTTGAATTAACATAATTACAGCTTCTGGGGAAGGGGAACAACTTTACCTCTTCGGTCCATGCGAGCTCCAGAAACAGGGTACATAGTACCAGTTTTAAGATAAAGAAGAAATCCAGCTTCAGGATCTACTCTCCGTTCTAAATTTAACAATGTATACAGAATAACCTGCAAACATTATATATAAGCATATTACAACCTATTAAAAACAAAATACATTATAAGCTGTATTTAGTTTTACCATGATTTATATGGTTAAGCAGCCACTACTATCACAAATAATCTAGAAGCCATAAGTAGTAAGCACCTAACCAAGGATTTCAACTAAAAGGCACCTTCCTTAACAAAAGCTTGTAAAAAGGCTATGACCTCTAGATCAGGCCAGCTATCTGGAAAGATTTATGACACTAATTCCTGAAGCAGTTTGCCTCAACCTAATACTTGAACATAGTAAGGAGAGACTAAAGTACAGATATTTCAGGATAAAAACTATACATGTGTTTGAAGAGGGTAAACGTATATAATTCTCGCTCCTCGGTTCACTTTCATTTTATATCAGCAGCTTTGGGTATGCCAGAATCAGCCATCCATAAGTCTGGATTATACCACATACAAAGTGTTTCACATTCATAAGACAAAATAGATCATCTAATAAAATGAAAAAAGTATACATAGCCACTAATCGTGAAATTAGACATTTGTTTTTCGTACCTGACTTCTGTGCTCTATGGAATTAGATTCCTTGCCAGACTTGAGCTCTAACGGCATTATCCTGGACTGTACTCCAGACTGACGATGGATTTTCACCCTGGCTGTAACATCAATCTTTCCCTTCAACCCAAACCTGGGAGACCAGATATTCTCTTCAATGTCCAATATATCTACAATCTCTATCTTAGAAGAGAAGTCTGCTGGGTTTTCACCACTTGACCTAGGAAGAAAATTAAGTCAGAAGTTAACAATTTCCCTTAATTCTTAATATTTAAATATTCAAATGTGTTGCAATTAAATATTTAATTTTTTTGCATTATAGGCACTCTTTAAGCACTAACTTCAGAAATAAAGTGCATCAAGTCTCACTCAAACTATCTTCCCATTAACAAAGAAAGCATCATATAAGAAAGTTACTTTAATTTCCACATTGGCATGTAGTTTTGCCATTTACCTAAATTTCAATGTTAAAAAATAATCTTAAACTGGTTTTAATAGTTTTTGGTCTTTTCTGACTAACCACACTCTAAAACACTTTGTTTCTTCAAAAAGTTTAATGATACACACCGGACAGTAGCATATAGATTTTACTTAGACCTGCCATTTCACTGCAACTTTAACACCCTATGGCTATAACAATTAACAGCAAGAAGCCATAGACAAGAAGAACTCAGCAGCAGCTGAGTAAAATCACCATTTCACTCAAACTGTTATCTTAGTGAAGAATTACATTTGATTAATAAATAGTTTCACATTGTGATTTGTAGTCTTGCACATATTTACAGTAACTTTTGGCTTAGTCAGTAGATCGAATATGCTTGCTTTCTTAATGACTAAAATTTCTACTTCATACTACACCGTTTATAAGGATTTTAAGACCAATAAGATTTTTATGTCAGTTCACCCTCAAGTCTTAATGTCTTCCCCAATATGTCTTCACAATGGGGGCTAAACATGCAGCTCTCAAGATTAGCTGTTTTGGCAGTGAGGCCATGAATTAGCTCCATATCACTGAACAGATTTGCATAAAAACTGTTGTTCTAAAAATCAGAAGTAAACCAAACAAGATACATAATGTAGAACGGTCTTAACTTTCAATTCTGGCTTCTTACAGTTTTAGTTGCATTTTATTTTGGTTAGCTGGATTGTGCATGAAGTCTTCCACCCATTTAAAAAACGATGGCAAATATTCTTCCACTTCCTGCATTATTTCTGTTTGTTTCACATTTAAGTGATACCTAAAAAATAAAGCCATGCACTTTCAGGAGACAGAAATATTAGATTTGCTGCTGGTACTAACACGATTTTGCCTCAAGTAGCAACAACATTAATGGAAATAATTGTCGACTTTTAATAAACGTCTGTAAGTTGTAGATACTGACTGATTAAAGTACAACTCAATTCATAAAACTATAACTGAACATGCATTATAAGAAATGGAATACACTATATTCATTTCTGATGTAGTTTTTGAAACAACAGGTGTAACACAATGGAAGAAGTATCTGCACTGTAGGTGTGATGAAACAAAACGAATGGTCAGACTGCATGAAAGGCGCACCAGACTCATGAATTTAAAAATGGCTGTTCCTGTATTTTACACAAAATTGAAAATGTTTAAAGAAATTGTTCTCTTTCTGTCTGAATACATTGATCTGCTACTTGTTCTTCACATACATTTTGGCAGGCTTCAGACCATTTTTATTGGAAAGGAATCGTGATCCTCTGCAGTTGCTACAGTTACAAATGCACAAGAACGCAGAAGTCTCATTAATCAGAACTTAATCATGTGGCATGAAATAATTCAATGCTGGCATTCACTGCCAGTAATGCCGTTATTCTACAGCAACAGAGAAATACAAGTGAATTTTGCACAAAAAGGTTCATGCAAGTGCAGATGATCACAGCCAGCAGACTTCCATAAATTACTTTTCAATCCCAATAAATAATAGCCTACATATACTACGAGGAATTGCAAATCAACAGTTTCAGAGAGGCCCAGAGCGACACAAAAGCCTTTAAGTAATCTTAGCAGTCACAATTCAAAGTATCTACCTTCATAACAGAACTAGTAATAAATCTTGTTGAAATTTTAACTTCCAACTCGTCTGGGGCTAACAGATACTGACATTGGCCAACATACAATTTATAATATTCTAGATAAAATAACTTTTTTACATGACTTGAATTAGATTTTAATCAAGTCTGCAGTAAAATCTTAAAACCGACAGTCATTCATCTTGCCATTTTCTGATGGAAATACGAAGACTATTTATTTGGCTAGTATTTCTATCAGATTTGGCCTCTAACAACTGAGCCATTAAGTAACCCGACGAACAACATGAAAATATCAGACATTTCAATGCTTGGTCTGTCACTAGTTTCTAGTTCATCTCCTGAGGGTCAAAATTAATTATGCTCATCACAACTCAGCTTTGGGAGATGCCTGGGAATCTAATGTTACAGGCACAAACACTTCCAACCTGATTGGCCCGAAAAAAAAAAAAAACCAAAAACCACCACATATAGTTATTGTAGAAGCATAGTTCAGATCTATAGAAGTAGCTCAGAAGGGAAGGCAAATTAAATTACCTTATGAAACAAGGAATTATCTTACTAAAAGATACCCAAGTTTCATTAAGTAAGGTCATTTTGCAGAATATTCTCCCAATACTAGCACTACGTTTTTCAAATTAGAACTTTATCTGCTAGTTCAAGTGTTCCTACCTTGTCTTTCAAACATAAAAGACACATGCAATGCTACTTACATTTCTTTGAGATACTTTTGTCCATACACAATTTTTTTTGCTAGTTCTTCTACTTTTTCTCGTGCCAAGTTATTTGTGACAGATTGCTGGAAAATTTCATGAAGAATTGTACCAATGAGTGTTTGGCGCGAACCAGACTCCAAGCCCTGCAACAGACATTACATAACACAGTATATATACACATGACAATTTACACCCACTTCATGCCAACTTTTCTATAAAATTTCTGGGTTTTATTTGCTGCACATGATAGACTGCACTTATTTAATTGTAACATCATTAAAGCTTTCACACCTCACTAATTAATATCCATTCAAGCCTGACTGTGAAAACAGCCAAACTGAAATGTGTCTCTCCTATTGCTTTATCTCTCATTTTTATCCCAACCCTGGTAATGTTAGGATACAATCTCTAAAAGTGATTGAAAGTTGAGAAACAAAGGCACAGATTAAAATTCATTTTGAGCAAGTTTTGCCTGTGGGCAGTATTAATTGCAGTATTTTCTAATGCAAATACTTACCTTTACAATCTTACAGATATTATTTTTTTGCACGAAGCAGTTTCCTATGTGTTACCAACTCACACAAAATTATTCCAAGTATCACCAAAATGGCTCAGAAATCCTTGCAACCATCACCAGGACTGGGCCTTGCAAACTCATAAAAAATTGAAAGTGGTAGTAAGTTATGACCCATGCAGCAGTCAACACCAAACAACTGGAAATCTAATCACCACGGTTTAAACACTTACTGGTATCTTTTACAGACTTGGCACTTGTGGGTTGCAGTCACAACTGGTGGATGGTATTATCCTAGAGTCAGGACCCTCTGCATTGTCCTTTCCAAACAATTAGTTTATTCTCATTACTCCTCTAATGAAGGGCTGATACCATTTCACAGTCTTAATCTCCTGTAGTTAATTTTCCTATTTCTGTCACAGCTCCCAGTCACCCTGTTTACCGCTCCATTATAATTGCCTTGCCCATTTGGATTTATATTTCTACCACATCTGGAAGTTTTCCTCAGCTGAAACGAGCAGCTGTTGCTTCTCTGCCATCCACATATCAGCAAGGACACTACCACAAGAAACTGTTCCTCTTTCCAAGTTCCAGCAGCTGAATTAAGATTCCAGAGTTAGCCCACACCAATTCTTAACTGAACTGGCTGATTTTCAGAGGCTTTTACTTGGCCAAGTGTGGTTATGTTTTCATATGGTCAACAAGAGACACATCCCTCACCAAGGATTCAAATCCACACAAAATGTGGCAAGAGATTATCAAAAAAGTTCCCAGAATTTTTCTGTGTCCCATTAGCTATATTAATAATACAGGATTATTTCAGCCACAGTTCTAAGAAGAACACAAAAAGTTAAACCACAGGCAGACAGTTTCCACTCTGAATTATTCTGTATTGTAAACATTATGAATAGCTAATAATGACACTTTGCAATACAGCATCTCAGCCAGTTTTAATATTGAGCTAAACCACCTGTCTCAAAGCAACAGTAACCCATTAATAACCTTGATGCTCTACACTTACCCTAAACCTTTCACTCAGTACTGCTCTTCTCATACATCGAATACTATTTGATATCGTAGTACCAGAAAGCAGCAGATCTGGGTAAAGAACCAGGTATCCAGACTGTTCATTTATGACCCAGGTACCGGAGCTACACTCCCCTTCTAAATGAATGATGTCTCCTGGAACAACCGGAACAGACTCCCTATAAGAATACATTTGAACAACCATTTGCAAGCTATGGACACAACTTATCAGAAATTGTATGTTAATATATCAGATTCAACATACTTTTAAACAGGAGGTTATTATGATTCTTTAAAATTTAACCTAAATAAATTCTGAAAGTGAATATAGTAATTTTTACCAACAAAACTTTGATAGTTTTTAGTACTGGCTCATTTATCAGGACAGCCTAAATGTAGGGAAATCCTGTTGACTTCAAGTCATTCCAGATCCATGTATTGAGCCATTTCAGTATCATTGTTTTAGATTGGCATACTTCTTCATTATACAAGATCTACCTTTTTACTTAACAGTTCTGCTTGTTTCAGAAGCTCCAAAAAATCTAAAAATATTTTTATTGATTTAGAAATTTCAGGGTTCAAGAACCTTTGTATTTTTCCTTCAAGAAATGGGATTCTTATACTTTTCTCCCATCTTTCAGGCTTGCACGTAAAATGAAAAGCAATGCCAAATAGCATGTGCACGCCCATGTGTTTCAAAAGACTAAGCAAGTCTTTTCTTCTGTAACGCTCCATGCAATGCACAAACCCCTAAATTAGAATCCTATCCATACTTAAAAAAACTTCTGCAGTAGAGCTGAAGCTAAGGTGACTTTAACTGACTGTATAAAACCTCACATTTTACAGACATAGGTTTGTACATTTATATGTATGTATATGAGGGCACATCATTTAGAAGAACACTTCTAATTGTTGTGAGACTACACTTAAACAAAATAGCCTGCTTCCAGTTTACAGTCCTGCTGTTTGTTAGCACAAAGGCAAATTAAAACTTTAAGGTAGCAACATCCATTCAACACAAGCTACACAACTTCAGCACTCTCAAGATGAATATCCATTACACTAATATACTGATAATATTACATTAGATTAAGGTTATTTCAGGATTTTGTATCGCTTTTAAGACAGTAAAACTCATCTCAAAGGCAACACAAAGAAAATTGACTTAATAAACCAGTATTTCATCCTCTTTTCAAACATCTACATTTCTGTATGGGTTACCAGCCATTCCTGAGAATGCACAGCTCTTTATCTTCCAGTGACTGAGATGCTGTAATTGTCAAGTGTTTTTCAGGGTCACTTCCATTTCTCTGTATTACGTTGACTTCCAACACACGGTATCTGTTGTTCAACCCATTCCTAAGTATTGTGTCAGGGGACTCAGTCACTTGTTTCTGAAAACTGAAGTAACAATTCATTAATGCAAAGACATGACGCTACTTGAAAAGAAAACAGTCAACCCATATACAAGAAAAGGGAAAGCTTTGAGTATAAACCAAACTTTAAGCCTCTTCCATTTTTATATACATTTAGTGTGGGTTTTTAGTTCTAGACAGGTAGAGTGTAGGAAGTGTCTCTGGCAACGTTTCCACATTGTGTCTTTGGATGACAAGGATGAAAACCAAGTATTTGGACATACAAGACATAGGGAAAGCAACAGAAATATTAAGTAAGTTGCTATTTATTGCAGCTAGTGCTTTCTTTCAGTGCTCATACAGTTGTACTTTTTTAAATTATTATAACCGTTCTGCAACGCTGTACTTGCGAGAAAGCTTCTATCTCTTTTATCTCTATCTCTTCTATCTCTGAGCTCTGCAAAGCACCTGAGAGAATCCCCACAATCGCCCAAGTACATCAAAACTAACTTCCCTCCCCGCCCCTCCCCCTTAACCTCAACATAAAGGTAACTAGAAAATTAACATTCAAGGTTCAGTTTCCACCTCGGCAATGGCTAAAATTCCACGCCAGCCACTCTCCTGACACCGCACGATGCCTGCGAGGGCTCCAGGGCGCAGGCAAGGCCAGAGCTCACACCCGGCGCCTGCATCCCTCTCCGCAGCCCGCCCTGCCCAAACACCCGTTCCTCGCTACGCAGCGGCCGGTTCCTCTCACCCATCGTTCCAGGCAGTCCCGAGCGCTTCCCTACCTCTCCTCCATCCCTGAGGAAAGCCTGTGCCGCCCCGTGCCCTCGCCGGCGGCCCTCAGGACTCCTTCCCGCCCCCGCAGCCGTTGGGGGGGGGGTGGTGAGGGAGGGACGCACCACACAGCCCGCGCGCCGCGCTTTAAATTTCAAACCCGCCGCGCTCGCGGCCGTCACCGCCCACTTGTTCTTCCCCACTCAGCCGCTACCTCTCCGCCATGAGCGGGTCCTCTGCCACGCAATGGCTTGTCGTCCCCCCCGCCCCGGCGCCTGCCTCAAGCCCCATTTCCTTTTATGTTCAGTGTGATTTTAAGTCCTTCCCACTAGACTGACATAAAAGGTTGTTTGGCCATCTGGATATG
>JANZLQ010000100.1:2864624-2875606 GCA_026212715.1 Elanus axillaris
GGGGGGCCGCTCTCTGCGGGAGGGCAGAGGGGTTGAAGGCGGGAAGGGGCGCGCGGCAGCGTTATGGTCTCCTGTGGCGGCCTCCGCCGGGCTGGAGAGGGGCCTCCTCAGCCCAGTCCTTTATTTCCACAGACTCGAGTGCTGTTACAGCTGTGGCCCCTCTTCTGATACCTGTGCAGCAGCGTGAGGTAAAATTAGATGTGCCTTCCCCTCCCAACTGCTTGTGGCTGAATCCCTGCGTGAGAGTGGAACATCTCTGACGAGAACTCGTTACATTTAGTGCTGTTCACTGACCAAGAAAGGCTTTCTGAGGCGATACAGACACAGATTTCCTTTCTGAGGCGATACAGAAGTTTCAGATACACAGATTTCCTTTCTTTGCCTTTTTTTTTTTTTTTGGCCACAAACCCACTACTTCAGCAAAGCATTCTGGATCTGAGACCATCACTTCTGGCAAAGATTGAAGGACACAGGTATTACATCTATTCTTAATACATCAGTATGACTGTTCTGTAGTTTAAATGTCAGGGAAACAACGTATTAAGAGTTTGGTCTTGTATGTCTTTAATGTAGCCAAACCGTGGGAAACGGTAGGAGGCTCTACTCCTGCAAAGACGACAGTTTTGGCCAATGGTTAGACATCCCAACAAGAAGGATCAAGGCTTGAATTTTAAAAGGTGAGAACATACTTAAATTAGCCCCTTTAGTTTTCTTTGACATAGTCCTGAAATACATGCAGTAAACTTCATCAGTGTCGCTTTCCATTGCAGAACCTCCAATATAAGCTTACTTCTAATTTAATAGTTATCTGTCCATACTATTAAATGCAGTCACCTAATTTGGTATGATATTAAAAGAGATTACATAATGCTTTTACTTTGTACACTTGATAATCTCATGTTCTGTAGTCTCTTCCATGTTGCCTATACTTCTCTCACATGCTAAAAAAAGTATCTTAACAGAATGTGGCTATAAAAGTACAAAATAGGCTTTAAATATTTTTTTGAAGTTAGCTAAAATCCAGGCTGTCTGGGGAACCTCTACAGAGAGTCTGTGAAATCCAGAAAAATACCAAACACTTACTTTGGTACCAAAGCTGCATTAAAGTGTACAGACTATGGCTCTTTTAATTCTTTCTGGCACCAGTGGTTGAGAAAAATGTTCCTGCAATTTTAAGATACATCAGCATTGTCTGTCAAGTTTTAACTGTGTAAAGTCAGGAATTGTCAAAAATTTATCACAAGAAAATAAAATTTGTTCCTTCCAATCCTGTGACACACAGAGATAAAATGCTTTATATGCCCTCATTTTTTAGGCCACAGATTTAATCAGGGAAATCTGTGAGGGGAACCTATAGCTGCTTCTTCCCCAGCAACTGACTCAGTAATATATACTTGGCCTGCTGCCACCCCAGGTAGCAAGTTTATTCCTAAAGCTAAATCTGAGATGAAATTTACCTTGCATCAGATCTAGCGAGTGTGTGGCCACAGCATGAGCTGTCTCAGTAAGGCGATACCAATAAAAATCCATTCATTTATTTTGGTGGGTTAACTTTTCACCAGATCAGTGGAAGCAACATGGTATCTAGCCCCTCTACCCTGGATGAGGGGAAATGTCAAACGGCACCCCAAAGGTACAGTTAAACAGCAGAATAAACCAGTATAAATTAGCTGCAAGAAAAGCCATCGGCTTCCTGAACTGATTTACTATGCAACTGTGCTAGCACCATGGTAAAAGAACAGATCAGATCCTACCAATGGGAGTGTAAAGGGGAGTGAGAGGACGGGAAACCTAACTCAGGCCAGCATGAAGCATCCTGCGATCCACTCAGGATGCTCAGGGGACAGCCTGTCACTCGTGTCAGCGAAGCAGAGATCTGTAAGTTGAACAGACTCACGCTAACTGCGCAAAATAAAGACACAGTTAAGGAAATTGAACAAATATAGTTGTTTTGAGTTGCAAACACAAAAGACAACTTATTACAAGTGCCTTGAACACTTTTTCAGGGAAGGAGGGGAAGAATTTGAAGAGTGTCAATAGAATTTGTCCACCTTGAGGTCTCAGCTCATTCAAATGAGCAACAAAAGACATCTGGAGAATATTAGTAACCAAATAATTAAAATGCAACATTAGGATTAATCAGTGTAAAAAAATGGTTCAAATACATCAAACTTTTCTGTGTAATGACTGCAAACTGCAAAATTGGTCATACTTAAATGCCTTAGTTACAGCAGGCAAAATTTTCAATTTTAAGAATGTAGAGATGAAATAGGGAGTTTATTTTCAAGACACGATATTTAATCACTGGAAACAACCACCCTGAGACTGAGATTTTCAAGATGTATCACGGATAAGCTGTCTCACCTGAAAGGGTGAGGCTTTCTTTTCTATTTTTATGTCAAAGAGTATTGGAAATAGGTGGGTCTAACAGAGTTTAAACATATTATCCAAGACTACATAACCAGTTCGTCACAAAAATAATTACTATTACTTATGATATTATTATGATATGAATTTTTAGGAAATAAAGACAAAAACACATATTCAGGCCCCTTCCACTTGCTGAAAAAGTAAACCAAAAAAATAATTAGTAAGTATCTGATTAAGGCATAGGAATGAGCTTGGTTGGAGCCTAATCTTGGTACTTTTTCCTGGCTAAAATTAGATGTTGCTTGTTCAGTACGCTGAAAATACTGAAGAAAGAGTAAACTGAAGAAAATACTGAAGAAAAAACAAGGGAATATATTCCTCAGTAGTTCAAAATGAAAATAAAAACCCATTTTCATAGGGCTGTCACTGGAGAAAGATGATTTACAATTAAGGCCCATGTTTCCATTGCAGTAGTCAGATATTCTAAATAAATTCTGTGTTCTAACTGAATAAGAAATACCTGAATAAGCTTTCCAGAAAGACTTAGAAATAGCTACTAAAAAAAGATTAGAAACTCCAGTCTCCTCCCATCTAGCCCTTGGACAAGAGTTTTTTTTTCTTTCATAGACCTTGCTCAAAAGTATTAAAATACTTCCAAATTTAAAATTATTCATACACTTTTAAATTTTATTTTGAAAAACTAATCCTGAAAATACGGCACAGTTTCATCCAGTAGGTCTATTTTTCATGTTCAATATCCTACTCAGTTATTTAGGGGACACTTTTTACTGGTGTTTTCCTCTCAAGCAAATATGCTGGAGTCTGGTTTATTCTGCATAGAAATGCTTAAATTTTCATGACAGCTCAAATCTATGAGTTCCTTAAATATATCACTTTTAGTAAAATTAAGATTCAAAACTAAATTTGAACAACCTTAGCAGTATTAACAGGGCAAAGAAATGGCACCTGGGAAGATGCTTATTTGCCCACACAGGAAAACAATACAAGAATGAAAAATGGCACTTTTTTTTTTTTATATACAGTGGATTTAGCTCTATTGCAAGGACTTTAGAAGATAAAAATTCACTGTGATATTGGTTAGTTCTCCTTTAAGTGAAACTAAAGATCAGATGAAGAGTATTATTTGTTGTCTCTTAATTAAGAATGACAATGTTACGCAGATTTATGTAGAAGGGCAGGCGTACAGATAATTCGAGAAACATGCATTCTTTCTGGCTGCAACACATAAAAATCACGCAAAGACATTAGTTCAAAATTTTTAATAAAATAAATTCAAATACATCTCATTCTCTGTCCATAGCTACATTGTTAAATATCAAAGAAATACATACTTTTAAGAAACTGAAAAAAAATTAAGCCACAAAAGTTGGTATTGAATACATAACTCAAAATCCAGTTTGTCAAATTCGTCAAAATTAAGCAAATCAATCTTACCTTCCCACCACTTAACATAACCATTACCAATTCTCTAAAAAACACTGCTAAAATATTTACATTAAATAAATAACTTACATCACGTAAAGTATATGCTTTACAGTTTCCTGAATCAAGTGAGTAAAATCAAGAGTACCAATGCAAATCATGTATAAACAAGTCTGGAAAATAATTCCCTCTACAAAAGGAATTGCAGGAGGAGGAAAACATGTAATAGCCTATTGCATACCATGCTTTAGAAACAGTACATATACACATCTACAGACTCCAATACAATCTTCATTTTCTTTTCTTGCGCAAGAGGTTGAATATGGTCCATATGCCTAAATAAGTAAATGCAGCAGCATGCAGTTGTTTGTCACCATGTTTTAAGGTAGGGACAAACTTTTTTACACGAGCTAGTACTGGAGAGTACATAAAATACTCAGCCTTCAATAAACTAAATCGAGAACAGTCAGATCCACAGAAAAGGTACAGAAATGCCTTGTAAGAATTGGCCCACGCTAACTACCTTAAGGAGACCTTTTCTAGCCCTTCTCACTGTAAAAGTTCCCCCTGGTTTTATTTATGTAGATGACAGCTTTTTTTAGCATAGAATGTATGCCAAGAAACTGGTTTCCAAATTGCAAGATTTCTAATAATGTTAAATACATCCGGTCATTTTTTATTGAAGTGGTTGAGGAGACTTTCACACATACCCATCTGAAGAGATATGTATTGTTCTTGCATACAGAAAACTTGTACAAAAAAAGAATGAAATGCTTAAGTTGTGGTCTGATGACTTCAGCTTCTACAGAGCTGGCAAGTATTTGAATATGAAAATCATTGCATTTGTTCAAATCAGTTTATTCAATTTAATTTTTAAAGAAGAACAGATGTCTAACTACTAGCTTAAAAAGCAGTATGACCATGTGTGTAGCTCCTGGAATGGTGATAAAGCTAAATAACTAACAGCTTGAAACCCGTATAAAATGTGGGTGTAATTTTAAAACTGTGTAATTCTTAACATTAATCTAATGAAGCCTAGAAGATCAAGTGCAAAAAAAAAATGTTTATAGCTAACTAATGTTTATTTTGATCTGTCTCCTGGTTTGACTCCAGGAAATAAACCACATTTTGGCAAATAAAAATGTCAGACAGCAGCAGTTCCACAGTAACAGATAGCTTTTTTTTTTTTAAACTTCAAGTAATTTACTCACCAATGTAATTTGAGGACTGATAGTGTAGTTTTATAAGAAAGTCTTCTAAACAAAAAAAATTAGTTCAGGTGCAAGAACTGTTTCATAAGTTCATATGTGGTAAAAGCCACAGCCTGGGAAGGAATACAACGAATATAATTTAGAGATAAACCACGGTATAGTCCTCTTCGTATTCCATGTTGTTGGTACACATATTTCAGTGTCTGCACCATTGTACTGGAAAAAAAAAAGAAGTCAAATCATTATTGGCTACACATATGCAACAGCCAAAAGCACTTTCTTTAAATACAAGACACTTGCTTTACTTGGTCCATATAACAAAGCATTATAGTCTTTTTAGGACTCAGAAGACAGTCTGAGTTTCTGCAAGAAACTTGGGCACAAGGGCTGAGAATTGGTAAGAAGACAGTGCAATCCCATCTAAAAAAGTTTCAGTCTGAAAACACCTGCCCTAAAAGACATAAGACATTTTACACCAGAATGGCTATGTATATTCTCTTGCCTATCTGGCGGGAAGGAGTTGAGAAGCATCAATTCTTCTTACAAATGTAATATAGAATAACAGAAACATTATTTGCCCAACTTAGCACACACTTCTTGCATTAAAGATCAGTATTTAGGCCTGTATCCCATTCTCTTTCTTTGAGCACTCGATCATACTACCCATCCTTCTAAAGCTCCGTGTACAAAATTTATGTTTAAGTCTGTATTTGACATCTTGAATGAGTATAGCTTCCTCCACCACGACAAAGACCTAGTATTTTCTCTCAAAAGAGAATGCTAGAATTTGTTAAGTATATATATATAATATTTGACCTTATTAACAGCAGAATTTGCAGTGTATATGCAAGGAGAATGATTTTCCTCACATACTTATATTGAAACCGAGCAAATGGATGTTAAATGCAAAATAATGGAAGTATCTGTAAGGTGCTCAGTATTTCCAAACTATTAAAGACATTGCTCTTTAAGAACATCTTCCACGTGCCTCAAAGCTTTTATCCTCTCATGCTCTAAAGACATATATATCTACTCTCCTTCAAGGCACAGCTCTCCAAACACAGTCACAGGAATATTGTTAAATTGGGAAGCCTAATATCTGTAGAAGTAGTTCTCACAAATGCAGAAAGTAAAACCCCAAGAACAATCAACACATTTTTATTTTTAAAGTATCTGGAGTAGAACATAGCCAAGCAAAAAAAAACAACCATTAAGGCTGCTGAGGAAAACAGAACAGCAACTTTCACAGTAAGCAACATCTAGGTTGTTTATGAAAGGTCACTAAGACAGACTGCTGTTAGTAAGATCCAATTCACCACACAGGAGGTTCACACTGAATCACGCTGGATTCAAACATACAATTCCACAAGACTGAAAGTAGCCAAGATAAAACTGTCCTGGAATTTAATTTGGTTCAGACAATTTAAAATTCAGAAAGTTTTTCCAAGATGAGACCTGATTTAATACTATGATTTTAAGGATATTATGGTACTTCCCCATCTACTGGAGGAACCCCAACTACATGTGGGGTGTGTGACATTACTGTAAATGCAAGAAAGGTCAAATAGAACAGTATTATGCAAAATCGTCTTATGGAAGAGATTCTGCACCATTAAAAAACACTTTGAAACATCTCATTTCAGAAGCATGCAGTCTCTCAGAGATCCTGCTGATATTAAAGAAATACATGGCAAGTTGAGTTAAAATACAAAAAAATATGTTACCAATACAAACACAGTATTACTAACAAAAGTGCCACTGTGATTTCAGTTATTTTTTTTAATGCCAGAGTGATAATGGCAGCTTTTGTCTGTGTGGAAACTTACTCATTAAAAGAATGAAGAAATCAACAACATAGTATTGGGGGGGTGTTCAAACTTTAAGAATTTAACTTTGCTCAGACATCTAAGAATTCAGTCACTACGGATGAAAACAAAATACTTACAGGCACTTTTCAGAGTCTGGGAGAACCGCTCCTAACTGCATTCGCCTACGAGTTACATCAAGGGGATATCTACAGGAGGAGATATTTGAACAGCAGTTCAACCAGATGTGTGATGACTACATGAATATTGTTTAACAAAGAATACAAAGAAGTCCATGAGCAACCTCCAAGCTCCCTTTTCAGTGAGACAGGAATCCAGCTCAGATTCTCAACACACCTGAAAGTTCTCCAAAAAGGGAGACTTCCCCTATACAACCAAAACCAACAAATCAGACCTCTTAATATACTCCATTTGGCACAAGTAAGGAAGACACAGGAAGATCAGATGAGAGTATAAAACAGTCTGTAAAATGCTGCAGGGAGAAGACACCTAAACCAAAAATAAAATTAACAGTTTAAGTATTAATAGAAAGTGACATTTGTAATGCAGTGATTTAGTAAAAAATTGATGCCATAAAAGTCTATTAAATTAATTTATTTTATGGACAACATAAAGTATGACAAGGGCAGCATGAGAATGAGAAAGCAGGCAAAGTAATTTTAAAAATTGATGTCAAATACAATATCTAAGATTTGGGGGGGATGGGGGGGTGTTTTTGTTTGTTTGTTTTTAATTCTATAGCTTCACAAGTTACATAGTTTTGAAAATAAATTGCAATAATAAAATTCTGCAAATTATGTTCATGGTCAAAATTTTGTAGCTTACCAAACAAGATCCCAACTGATTTTAGGAGATTTGTCTAATTAACTCAATGCATATATCTTTAAAGACCCTGAAGATTAAATAGATATTTAGTAAATTAAACAATAGGAAATAACTGAATTCCAGTGTCTGATTAACCTAATTTAAAAACCTTACTAATAACTACTTACATAAAATCATATTTTCAGATAAAAGTTTCTTTAGAATGAACAGCTATAGAGAAAAAAAAACCCAAAACCACAATACCCAAACTTACGATATCGTCTGAGCTATTGCTCCAGCTATGCCACCACACAGCAGATTTACATGTGTTTTCAAAACTAAGACATCGGGATTATCTAATGAAGGCCGTCCAAGCAAGTTAGGTGCTTGAGCAAGTCCAATGCTCTTTAAGGTACCAAAGGTAAAAAATGAAAAACCTAAAAGGAAATTTAATTTTATGTACTTTCATAAAAAAGCAAAATATTTGTTGATGCATCATCATCATCGTAAACAAAATGAAACTATTTTCCAATTCTTTTAGAAGTTTTTCTTAAGCACAAAAAAATAGACAAATAGTATTTTGAACTTCTACAGTAACTTCTGTCCAAATGAATTAGTGTTTAACATTAAAAGAATGCTTTAAATAAGCTAGGCTGTGGGGTTTAAATTACTGGATTGCTATTAAGAGTAATTCCTGAGATCTTTTTAAGTGAAGAACAGCTCTCATCTTTTAAACATGAGTGTAGTTTAGCCGGGCAGTTCTGACCTTCCTCCATCCCACATCACCCACTGCTTTAGCTTGTCTAAGTATGTACATAAAAGTGACCAGGAGATGGAGCCAGTACAGAGGCTCTAAGCCTCCATCTCTGGAGCGTTCTGCTCTCTCTCATAGATCTGCCTGTTGGAGAGATATCTCATACGTGCTTTCTTGTGGGAAAACTGGGAGGCAGAAGAGAAAGAACGACTACTTTACCTCTCTGCCTCTCAACTCCAAGTTTCAGAAAAGCTAGGCTTTGCCTACTGAAGATGCTTTAACACACACTGATCAATTCTAGATTAAGAGAGAAGAGTTGCAAATGCTTCTATAGGTTTCCCCTCTCCATTCAGTAAAAAACAGAATCCTTGATTTTTAACAGAAGCTAATTAACTAGGGTGTCCAAATACATTATGTAAATTTAGTAGCACACAACTGCTGAAGGACTGCCACATTCTGTTTTTAACTTACCCGCATATGGCGCCATTCCTACAACAGTTGGCATCAGCCCTCTGTAGAACCCACTAAAACCACCTTCCTTTGAAAGAAAAATACAAGTACATTTGTGGCAAGAAATAGAACAAATGTCTTAAGTTATATGACTGTTCATACAGATTCACATGACAGCAATCTGACTAGCATCATCTAGCACCAAGGAGCTAACATCAAGTTCCATTTCTTGTGCCTGAAGAATTGAGGGGACAACGGCCTGGCTCCATAGGAGATAAAGAAGTGAAAAGGAAGGAGAAAAATCTGCATCTACCACCATATTCTAGGAGACATTTCTAGATTATACATATCCCTCCTCCCCAAATTTTTTTGTATCATTACGACTTATTCTTCAAAAGCAACTTCTCTCCTATGTTTTTGACCTCCCACTTAAATGAGTCTTAGCTACGTCTCAGCAGCCTAAGTAGAAGAGAGCATCCAGATACTTTTTTACATTAAAAAGTTCAATGTGCACGCAATGAAGTCATGTTATTTTCCACCAAGCCACTATTTTCAATGCAGTGCAACATTCTTTAAAGAGCACATTTTGCTTTGACAGGACTGAAGATTAAAAGAAAAAATACCTTTGTGTAAATCATCTTGAATGCATGGATAATTCCCATGTACTTGTGTTCCCCTTTTACTTGGAACGCCAGACGAACTCTAACCATATCAAGAGGGTAAGTACAAATCACTGCTGTAATACCTTTATTAAAAACAAAAACAAAACAAGCAAACAAAACTCACCTACACCTTATCTGATTCTAGGATTATTTTGAAAATTAGAATTTCCTTTTGTGGCAGTGAGTATAATAGCATATACAAATGATTTTGTTAAAGAAACACTTGAAGTCACTTGTAATCAGCAAATAGGAACACTAACTTCAGCAACACATGATTTACGTTTATACTTGGGTGTTCACTGAAGCTGTACACCTAGGCCTTGATTTTCCAAAGGTTTATGGGCCTAACTGTATTCACATGAGCAATCTCATTTAAGTCCATGGCTCATTAGCATCAGGCTAGTCAAGAGCATCAGCTTTACTGGATTGCAACAATGAAACCTAATCCTACTATATCTTTAAAAAAAAATCCACCAAATGTACATGTTTAATTTCAAAAAGGGTGTGTCAGAATTTGATGTGATTACTGGATATAGATACAGGTATATCTACTGCATCTGAAAATACTAAATATATTCTAATGACATTTAAAATAAAGTCAGGATCATACCAATGAAGAGTACTTAACTGCATTGCATTACTGCATTTTAATAGTTCATGTTACACCAGCACTTCCGTTTTAAAACTCTAACCAAAAAAGCTATTTCTAGACTTAAGATGCCAAAAAAATTAAAATCTTGGGATTCATCCAGTTATGAACTGCTTCAAAACTTGATTAGATGCTGACCAACTTGTTATTTTGGAAACGGAACTCCAGTACGTACAGAGAACAACTCCTCTTAACAGTTCCCTGAATAATGAATTCTTTCCTACTGCTAGTTTTTGAGGTAAACCACTCATATACTGACAAATGATTTGGAGGGAATAGTTAAAACTGTTGACTAAGAAGAGAGGTCATTTTCTGGTGGTATACTACCACCCCTGAAAAAAACAACAACAACAAAAGGAGAAAAAAGAAAGCAAAAAACTTTGTGATTGATATTGTTTTGTAGTAGCCACTCTGATTTAGCAAAACATCACCCTTAAAAATTGGTCCTACAGAAGATAAGCACACTTTTTATACTGGCAGGAAATTGCCACTTCCTCTTAAGTTTTAATAGTCTCTTAATGATATCTCTTTTTGTAGGTGTAGCGTTTCCCCTCCTTTCCACAAGGTCAAGAGAAAACCACAACAGGGAAGGAAAAAGAAAAAACCAAAACAAAACAAAGAAACACAACAACAAACCCCAAACACAACACAACTCCAGCAAACCAACTCTTCATAACTTTTATGTCTAGAGAGGAAAAAAAAGCAACTTTAGTAAGCTGAATGATCTGACAGAAGATACCAGGATTAGATGGGGAGGAAAAAAAAAAAAAAAAAAAACAGAAAAAAAAAACAAAAAACCCCATAAGTGAGCTT
>JANZLQ010000100.1:2899167-2913573 GCA_026212715.1 Elanus axillaris
AGGCTCGCGCCCGCGACGCCGCCTGGAGGAGGGCGCCGCTGCGGCAGGAAGCAAGATGGCCGCCTCGTGGGCGCCGCTGTGAGGAATGCGGGGCACCAGCGAGGCCGGCTGCAGGGGGGCGGCGGGGCCTCTCCCCTCGGCCGTCTCCGGCGTCGCCGTGTGTCCGGGTGGCGGCGGAGGGGCCGCGTAGAGCCTCCGTCAGCCCTCTAAAGTGCCGCATGTAAAGCATTCCGGGTATTTAAGAAATATTGCAGTTTGATAATAAAATCGGAGGTGTCTGCCTTTGTGACCACAACTTATTCTGCAATTTGATGTTTTTTTAGGTTCTAACTGAAAACAAAAGACCTCAGAGGAGGAAGCAAAGAGTTTTAAAGGTAACCGATGATTGCTTTAATATTTATCCCCTCCCATTTTAAGCAGCATTTTCTTGTCATCTAGATTAGGAAGCCAAAGGGTTAACTTATGGGAAGCGGCGCTTTCCAGCTATTCAGGAGATTAGCTAATTTTAAAAGCACAGAACATGTTATTTCCCCCCCCCTCTTTCTCTCCAGCATGTTGTATACATATTTGAATCTTTCTGCACATGTCTGCAGACCAAAAGTTTGCTTTCCATTGCATTGAAGATTCACTTTAATTTTCTCTATTCCTAGTTTCATACTTCCAAAGGTAACAGTTGCATGTTAGAGGGGTTTTTAGTATACAGATTTTATGGCATCTGAAATTTAATGTGAGAAGCCCGTGTTACAATGTAAACCAGATTAACAAAAGTGGAAGTTTTATGCTTATGTTACTGTAGTTTTGATTTCCTTTTTTTCTTTAAACTTTAGTATACCTCAAGGGAAACTGAAAATTCTGTAAACTTACAGCAGCCTTCAGTTTCACGTGATAACACGTTTCTTCAAGGTTTTTAAGATGGCTATCTTTCATGATAACAAAAGATTGGTGTTTCAAATGGAGATGTTTTAGTCTTTCTAACAAAATACAGGCTTCTGGCTTGTTACGCTTATGGCTAATGTTTTTTAAAAAAAGTAACAGGTAGCACATCGATATGGCATCCTTCAGTCTTTAGATTATTTTGGATAGAAATAAATTCTGTTGTTGAAAACTAACATGTTGGAGGATGGATGGTACAAGTAAGATGGATGGTAGGTGTAAGAGGAAGCTAAGGAAAAAGAAAAAAAGTGTTGTGAAACTTACTTTGTAGAACTATTCTCTTATGCCAACTAAATGTAATACAAGATAGTTTAGTATTGTTTCAGCCATTAAACTTTCAGAAGTTATTTGACATAGTGGATTTGATAAATGCTGAATGTCTGTGGTGTAATTTTATTTGAAGATGTCTCAATTTCTTACCAGTTTTGTCATCACTGTTACACATTACAGAAACTTGCTTAAAGGAGTTACAGTTTTGTAAGACAAAGCAAAGTTGCAAGTTAAGATTAAGCAAGGAGCAAATAACCTTATTTGATTTGCAAGTATGTCCAGCTTCAAGGATGTCTGTCTATTCATGTGGGAGTAGTTGTGCAAACCACCTCCTTGTATGCTAACAGTAATTCTCATTGTACAACACTAGCAAGTGCTTTTTGTCTTGTGTTAAAATAAATCAGTCTATTAAAAAATTAGCATTTTTCATTGTCATGAATATGCTTTTAATTATTCATTTCAATTACCACTGCTTTTGTAATACAGTGCGTAGGCGTAGTTAAAGCTCTAGCATTTGTTCATTCTGTGTTTTGTGCGGTTGATAGTGGCGTGCAAAATAAGGATGGTTTGTAAATGAGGCGTTCAACTTTGTAACGTGTCATTGGTATGACACCTGTTCTGTCAAAGTGTGAAAAATCTTCTTTTTGGTGATAGGCAGATAATGTTGTATTGGCATCTGTCTACAGTAGGGGTTCATAGTGAGTCTTCAGATTTTTTCTCTTTGAGTTCGTTTTGCCACTCTTTCTGATTTGATGGCAGTACAGGTTGCTATGTAATATGATGCTGTCATTCCTCTCCTTTCCAAAAAGCCTTCTGAAGTGTTTTTTTTTCCTTGGCTCTCAAATGGAAAGGCTTGTCTGTTTTTGTGCGCGCGCGTAGTATTGTGTATTAGTCATTGGACTTGTGTTTATTTCTGGTTTGACTTTCCCTTTGCTGAATTGATTCGGCAGTGTTTCCTCTTTGGTTTTAGGTACTGTTCTTTTGTGTTTTCTGGTATTTGTTTTGTGGTGCTGAAGTGTATTTCATAAGAGCTTGTTCACTTGCATCCACCAAGGAAGGCACGGTACCCCTGAAGGCATCTCACAAAACATCTAGGTTGGGGTTGGCTGTGTTTTCCTTTGTTTTTGGAGGGGAGGAGGGAGGTTGGTCATCTTAAGTTACATTGCAGCTCTGTCAGCTGCAGTAAACTTAGAAAAAGCTACATAATTTGCAGACTTCTTTACAAGGGCATTTTTAGAAATACAGCATTCTGGTATATGACTTTCTAACCTGGCTTCTGTTATTGGTGGGACTGCCATGTAAAGTGGTATTGTCTTATCTATTGAATTACTTATTATTTAATTATTCAGTGTTTGATCTAATGATTGGTAGTGATTGAGGGCAACTGACCAGTGGCACTTTCAAAATTTTAACAGCATATTTCTTCTTTTTTTTTTTTTTCCTTTGTATTTTACTTCAAATAGTATTGTAAACTTTCTTTAAGGAGGATTTGTAGTACTTTCTTCCAGTAATATATGGAGTTAGTATTTTTCTAATACTCCTATATTTTTGTAGATGCACATTTATTTAATTGGAGGGCTAGTGCTCTTTCTAGTTGTGCTTCTTGGGACCAGCATATTTACAAATTCTTCTCTACCAGGTGAAAATAAGCAGTGCTTTCCTGTTGAAAACACGTTGGACAGATATAAACACTTAAGACTAAAAGTGGTACATACTATTATACTGTACCTTTTGTTTATTATTTATCATTTTCCACACTTGTGTTTTAATGCTTCTTTCTGGTTATTGGAGGAGTCATTGAGGAAATTCTTCTGTGCCATAAATACTGTATTAGGTTCTCCATGTTTATTTTGAAAGAACATCTGAAATATTCATCACTTCTAGCAAGCAAATGCTCATTGAAGAAAGAGTCTTTGTGAGTTCATAGTAATGGATACTAAGGAAGGAATATACTCACGGTTTTTCTTACCGTTTGTATTGTGTGTTTTCCCCAGTTAAGCAGACATTTCTTTGATTTTATTCCTGATAATGGAAAGTCTACATAGAAGGGATTCGTACTTAAAAATTCATTTGCCTGCATTTCAAAAGGCCTGTTACACACCTTGCTTCACTTCCTATCATTTTCCTTTTAGCCACTTAGCAGTGTTCTCACTCAGTTTGGGCAGTGCAGTGCACCGCTCCCTAACAGTGGGGAAACGTTTGCAGCCACGTGCAAGTTGGTTAACACAGACCTCAGAAGAATGGGACAGTTGAACATGGCATCCCATTGTCAGCGGAATCTACACTTATCAAGTATAGACAGCAGTGGCATCAGTAAGGAAACTTCACACAGATCAAGGTACAGCTGATGAAGAAGTACAGTCTGTGGTCTTTCTACTAGGTTCTGTGGAGCCAAGGCTACCATTTGGATGGCTGCAGATGTTGGCTGCATTTATGGAGATATAAAAAAAAAAAAAAAAAAAGAAAAAAAAGGGGGGGAAGGGAAGAGAAAGTAAGAGAGATCCAGAATAATAGATGCAGTGCTAAGTGAGTGTTATAACTGCATGCACATTTCTTATTCTCTGACTGATTCTGTTTGCATGTTTATGCATAAACACTATAGTGGTAATCGTGCGCACCAGAAAAGTGTGAAAGATGCCTGCTAAACTGTGTAGAATCTGTTCCGTTTAAGCCAAGCCAAAAGCCAGAGATGACTCAGTATCTAGAACTTTTGGTTTATAAACATCATATTAGGAACCAGTAGAAGTTTCATTTCCGTCAAAGCTACAGATACGTACTTGAGCACTCTCTTAATTTTTCTCCTCCACACATACAAAGCATAGTCTGTCTTAACAAAAACAACTTTAAAATATAAAGTTGGTTTAGCAGACGTGCTGTTGCCCTTTTTGCGATGCAGTTTTAGTTAGGTTGCTTAAAGAAATTAAAACCACTTTTTTGTCAAGGTCATATATGTGTTAAGAGTTAAGGAAAGTAACTGCTAATGTTCATGATAATGCTTTGAGTAAGCATGGATTGAACTGACTTTGAACATTTATTCTAAATGATGATGTGTTTTAGCACAAAATATCTACCAGAATATTTAGCTGGAAGAAATTAAATTTTATTGCTTTTTTTTCCCCTTTAAAATTTAAAGATATGAGCAAGTCAGTGGATGGAATTGCACTGCAGTGGAGTTTTACAGAGGAAGAAGACAGAATGGTGTAATACAAGTTGGAAAGGATGTCGTCCAGAAATACTTACCTTATTCTTTGTGTTTCTTGAAGGAACATTATCATATTAGAATGTATTCCTTCAGCAAATACCCATTAAAATGTCTTTGAGTACTGGTTGAAAGTGTCTGCCTATTTCTTATGTGCATTTTTGCTCCCTTTTTTGATAGGGAGAGCTTACTTTTGGTATGTGAGTGGCCTACACTGATTAGTTAACTTTTATTTTTAGAAATAAGATAACTAAGTACCTTAGCTGTTACCTTAGTTTAAAAAAACCTAGGTATCATTTTTTGAAAGGAATATTCTTCTAATTTTGACCTTTTTCAAGCTGGATGTGTGTCTGTCTAAATGGGATTAAATTTTTTTTTGTTCTTGGTAGGCTCGTACACCTCACGTGATGTCAGCAGGCACGGTTATGGTTGTAGTTTGGTAGCGTACTTCCACGTGCAACCTTTCCAGCACTTCCACACGAATGCACTCGTGAACATATGAACATTTTGTTTGTACAGTACTGCTAAGATTACTCATGTATATAGACATTTTTTGAATGGAGTCCTAACAAAGAAGGCCTTTGTAAATGGTCTGTAAATTATTAATCTTACTCTAGTAATTTTCTCATCCTTAATTTTTTCAGCCACTTTCTGGGGGAGTTGAAGCCTGTTCCTTGTGGACTTTTTCCTGTGGTACAGAGTGAGCTGGAGAGGACGCAGAGACCCTCTCCTTCCCTTGCCCCCCTACCTGTAGAGTTCCTTTACTTCAGTGCTGCTCCCTCTCCCATTCACCACCTCCTCAGGACCCCTGCTCTGCTTGCTTAGCAGCACCATCATGCTACTCTTTGCCCCCACAACCCAACTCCCCCAAATGTTGAGGGACACTGTCCTTTGGGAGGAGGACAGGGAGGTGTAGGTTTTTCTGTTTTAGGTAATTTGTTGCTGTGGTGGAGCGGTTGTGAGGACAATGCCACTCCTCCTCTTATCAGGGAATGGTGGAGGCAGAGGCACAATGAGGCTGGGAAGTGTTGAGTAAGGCCAGGCTGAACCTAGTGATTACAGTGGTTTTGGAGGGGTTTTGCACGTTTTGAATCACTATTTATTTGTAGATCTTGACTGTCACTCTGTGTTTTAGTGCAGTGCTGGATCTTCCACCTTAGTGAATTTAGAAGTGGAGCTTCTTAAAAAGGTAGAAAATGTATTTGTGATCAAAAATGTCATGGAATAATCAGTAAAATTTAACATAATTTGTGGAAAGGAAGGAAAATGTACATGTGTGGGTGAAGGTCAGTTGCATAGGTATATTGATACATTGTTTAGGTACTCTTAATGAAGTTACAGCATTACAAAATAAACACTGGTTTCCTATTCGAGGTTATGTGTTTTGCTGATATTATTTGTATTCACTACTGAAATACGAGCTTTATTGAATACTTGCACTTGCTGTATGTAATGTAGGCATTGAAATAATTGAGATGGCTTTGCAAATTCCAGAAATTTGTTGTCAGTTTGCTGTTTGTCCATGCATTTATAGACAGTAATATGTAGAAAATCCTTTGAAAATGGACACGACTTGTTTGGAATCTGATACCATATTGATAAGCAAGCTTGCTTATTGCATTTAGTAACTGAAGTGGGAGAAAACCAGTGAGAAGTCCCAAACTTACTTGAGTGGCAGCACTTTTCTTTCTGTGATGTTATACTAAGATTTTTATATTTAGTGTTACTGAGTATGAGAAAGGTAATTTAGCAGATACTACTGCAGCAAACTTTCCCATTGACATTAGTAGGAGCCTTGCCTATGTGAAGAACAAAAGATTTAATTCCTGCTAAAATAAATTCCTAATTATAGGATTTGATTTGGGAGGTAAGAAGAATCCGTGCATCTTATAAAGGTGTTTTCTTTTAAAATGTCGAATACCTGAAATTTAACCACTATCAAGAAAAAAGAAAACATAAATTACATATAAGGTACTAACAATAATCACTTTTCATTAATTTATGTAAAATTAGTATGTCAAATATATTTGACTGTCCTTGTCCTTTTAGGATATTAGGATTTTTCAAGGCTGACTTAAAATCGAGTGGTTCATGTCTTGACACTTGACTGTGAATTCCTCTCTCAGTCAGCATTGTGTTGGCATTGTCTGTATTGTATTATAATTTAATTGATGCTCTGTAGTAAAATTTGGCTCTATGTTTAATTTTCCTAAAATAAAGGTATTGTTGAACTTGTGAATGAGAGGAAAAATTTCTATGCATTGAAATATGCAAAGTATTTACTTTTGTGACAGATGATCGCTGTCTGAATTCTGCAGTGCAAACACCACTGGTGCAGTGCTGCTCCAGAACAACATTGCTGTTATCCCAGTATGTGAGTTAAAGTTGGTACTCCTGTAAAGAGAAAGTAGAAGTTACATACAGTGTAAATTCCATTTTGAGTTTTATTTAAAACGATAGGTGTGCTAGCTCTGATTGAGACAGAAGAGAAACATCATTTGCCATTTTTGAGGCTTTTTTCCTCATGAGAATAAGCAAAACACCGATGCAAAATCCTGGATAGTGCTGCAGCCTTGTAGCTTGGTGGCTTAAGTGATCAGCATGACTATTTTTCTTTCTTTTACCTGAATTACCTTTAGCTGTTTCTCTGACATACCTGTCATGACTTTTCTGTTGTTCAAGCTCTTCCATTTAGTCTTGTGGCCTCTCATCAACTTTAAAACCAGGCTAGAATATACCCATAATATAAATGCTTAAATTTGGAGAAGACTTCTGTGTGACTTTTTGCAGTGTGTATGTGGGACCAGTGCTGATATTTCAGAGTGAGGGGAAAATAGGATATATGTGCGTGAGGGCTGCTTAGCATTGTTAACTTACGGTTTTGTATGGCCTTAGCAGATCTGGTCTGAGAGCAGCTACTAGCATGTAGCAACTTGTAAAGAATATAACTGGTTGTACAACAGCTGGTTAGACACTTAAACTGGGCTCTAAATTAAGGAGCCGAGTATCTTCCTGGTTAGACTATAGGAACTGGAATGTTACGCTGTCACCTCAGCAGCTCAGATCTTTACTGAACTGAAACTGAAGGAAAACTATTATCTTGTATCAGTTTGGTTCACATATGGTAAACCCAGGCAAGATCATTGTGATCACTTGTTGCATTGAGAGTTTGTGAGACTGTATCAGTTTATTTGGATTAAGCATTGTCTTAAAAATAGTTCAACTTGAATTTGAAAATTCCCAAGGATGAAAAGTGCATCAAAACACCTAACAAGATGCTTAAAAGATTCTTTACTCTTTCTCTGTCCCTCTGCAAAAATGTGCACCCTAGTTCAAGGCCAGACTTCTCTGACCTTAAAGTCATTGAGTCTTGTTATACTTCTGTCTGCTAGAACAAGGAGCCTTCTGTTATCAGCTTTCTTTTCCACATAGACTTAGCTGCAGTTTGTGGCTTTTCAATTTTCTTTTTCTTTGGTAAATTGTAGAGAGTGAACTTGAGGCTTTCACTTCAAGATGTTTCAATCCTTTGTCGTTCTTGTGGTCCTCCAAGCCCTCTCCAGCATATCAATGTCTTGCTTGAATTGGGTATGCCAGAACTGGACGCTTTATTCCACTAGCAGGTGCAAAAGTGCCAAGTACAGGATAGAAAGTAACCCGTCTTTTCCTAATTTTATTGTTATTTATGCACCCAAGAATCTCGCTAACCCTTTTGGCCATAAAGTTGCAGTAGGAGTTTCTATAGTTACCGCACAGTTGATTATTGACCATGTTAATGTCTTTCTTAAAGGCAATGCTTTCTAAGATAAAAACCTGCATTTTGTAAATATAGTCCCATGTCTTTGCTGCTAGATGCACAGCTTCACCTTTAGCTGTATTGAAATGTGTTTGCAGCTGGCTTGCCAGTTAATTTAGGAAGCATCATGTCTGATCTTTTAATTATTTGTTATTCATCTACCAGTATTAATTTCACTGTTCTTTCAGATCATTGCTAAAAACATTATACATAGCTGTGATCTGTTTCCTGAAGACCCTGTTACACTGTGATGATTCTCCATTTACAGTTAAGGGCCAGGCATTACTTTATTAATGCTGTGGTGATGGTTTCATAAATGAGTAGACCACAAGAGACATTAGCTAGGATGGATAAATTCAGAGACTGGTTTTCTTTCATCTCTGCTTTTGAGTTAAAGCACATCAGGGGAAGGTTGTATTAGGGAATACATATTGCTGCTGATTGTATCATTTTTCTTTTGTGGCTTAATTGAGTGCTATATTTTCCAGAGCTGCCAGTGGCTCTTTGAGAACTCAGTTTCAGTGTTAAAGACAAATGATTGAGTAATTCAAAACACCAGTAAAAACCAAACCAAACCCAAAAACCAAACAAAACAAAAGCCACCAAACAAGATGCTTGTTTATGTTTGCTTCTGTGGCAGAGAAAGTACTGTAACGTTTGGGTTTTTTTTCTTTCTTAACACATCCACTTCTCGGGTGCCTGTGTAGGAGAATGGGCTGTCTTTCACTATTTTTTCTAGCTCCTGCTTCTAGCTTTCACAACCTAGAGCTTCGGGGTTGATGGAAACAACAATTTAAATTTGTGCCTGAGAGGCTATTTCCAAGCAGTAATCCAATAAACACACTTCTCTGGGGGTCACCATTTGAAGCCTTTAGAGCTAGAATTAGTATCCTGTAGTTTTTCATTTTGTTAGTAAGTGCATCCTTAGGGTCTGATACTGTAGATGTTCTTTGTGAGTGGTCTCACTGAAGCGGTTACACACGGTGGGCAGGAGGACTGTGGTAATAGTGTAGGGGAGAAAATGAAGAGAACAAAGGTGTAAAGACTTCAAGGCCATAATGTTCTAATTCCTCATGGAAAGACAAGATAAGGAACTTTTCTGGTGGGAAAGCTGCCTGGTGTTTGAAGAGCATAGCAAAGAGGATATAAATGTAGATAAAATGGAGATGAAACTGAGAAGGAGAGCGCTAAGCTGTAGCTTGGAGAATGTTCTTTGCTGTTGCTATGGTTATGAAAAAACCCCCCACCATCAACTAGGGCAGACTTCCCAGCTGTTGTAAGATTCAGTGCAAAGTGGTACCTGCAGTGATACTTGAGTTGGTGGCTTTGGGTGGATTGGATACTCAGGGACAGGGGAGTTGGGAGTGAGGGGGATCACTCCAGGAAAGCCTGGGCATCCTAAGCGATCTCTGCCGCACGTCCCAGGTCAGGTTGCTTTCTCTGGATTTGCAGAACCTCTTGTTCCCCTGAGTTGCTGTACAAGCTAGCCTCTCTATGTCATTTTGCCAAGAGTAGAGGTTATCTGCTTTGATCGCAGTAACTTCTAAAATGGAGAATTATTGCCTGTCCTGTCCCTCAGTGCCATCTGTGAACATTGTTCTCTTGAGGAACAAAACATCTTGTATATGCAGGCTGTGTTACGTTATTAAAGGGCCCCAATATGTTGCTCTGCATGAAGACCTATAGAAAATGGGCCTTACCTGAGCCGCTGTAGAAGCGTGTTATACTAAGAGGCTGTTTCACATCCATGGTTGTTAGACAAGTGTGGTGGTAATTGCTTTATGCCTCTGGTGAGGTTCACAGGATTATGCCCCAGCTTGCAGCTTGGCCCCTACTCAGCTGTTCTCTCTCTGTTGGTAGCCGGCTTGGAAACCCTGCTCAGGCTGCAGCCTTGGGCAGCAACTTACAGCACGTTGCTGTTGTCTGCGTTATGGTAGTCACACATGAAGTAGTCTGGTCTTAAATAGAAGCTTATCCTTAAATGTGTTATTGTATCTGCGTTTATTTTGAAATGCAAAAAATCTTGGCTGTACTTAGAAGGTGGCCTGTACTTTCCACAGCATCCCGCCTTAAATTTGTCTCTGTTACAACCATTGCATGGCTTTCTACATAGCACTTAGCATAAGCAACTCTTTCTCCACACCTGTGCTCTTTGTCTCCCTATCCCCTGTCCTGTCTGTATCTTATCTCCTTATGTTGGTCCCGTACAGTGCAAGTCCTGGATTCCACTGAATTTCTGCATGTCCTGGGGAGCAGACGCTGCAAGGTAGGAATAAATTGCAGAGGAGTAAATTGCTGTTGGTCAGTTGGCTGGTGCTTTCTTATCTCTTGGTGAAGCAGTGACATCTGACAGTTGGACTGTGAATAAAACACCCTGTTTGAATGTTAGATGAAGTATGTTTGGGTTTTTTTCCAAACAGTTTTTCTGAAAGAAAACTGTTGTGGTATTTGAGCTCTGAGGAGCTGCCAGCTCTGTGCCAATGTGGAAGGGCATGTGGGGCTGTCTACGTGGCTGCAGACACTGCAGCAGGATCCAAACTTACCCATTGCACTGCAATGGAAAAGTGACGCAAAGAGCAAGCACTTCTCACCCGCTTGTCCTTTTACGTTGGTGAATGTTGTGACCTTGGAAGAACTTCCTTTCTGGTCATCCTGGTTATTGGCACAAGCTAGGAGGTGCAATCATTTTTTGATATGTTGGGTACTGTATTGTTGTGGGGACCTGGGCAGAATCCTATAGGGAGGGCTAGTTAGGGGGACTTGGCATTGGTTATCATGTAACTTGTCACAACTTGCTCATAGAGCCATTTTATCAGGAGTTGATCTGGGCATCATCTATTATTTCTGGTTTATGGGAGTAATTGTTTCTGGTTGTGTCCTTTAGTACAGTATCTGTTGTTACCACCTGTAGAGGTTTGGAGCAAGAGACGTAAACCTATGGCCTGCTCTCTGTTATACAGAAGATGTGGAAATGTCTTTAGGGTAGCTTTAGCATTGTGTTTTGATTGTGAATTGGTGAAGTCTGTGCATTACCTCAGAGGCATCTTGTGTTAAAAGAAAACTTAATATTGAAGTCTGACCCTTTTCAGAATGGGAAATGTTTTACTTTAACTGGCTTTTCATGTGTGCTGGGAGCATTAGCTCATGGAGTGAATTTTCTCTGCGTGTACATATATATGTGTGTGTGTGTGTATGTATATGAAGTAATGTGTGGTTGAAGTTTAAGTAATACGGCAATGGCTACAGCAGACTGTACTCTATGGTTCGGGGCCTTACAGCACTAACTACTGCAGAGTCTAAGCTTGAGTATGATTTGTTGTTGTTTCATGCCTCCAGACAGAGTGCTGCTCTCCTTAATGAGGAAGAGAGGAAATTACTTTTATTGATCCGGTTTATTCTTCAGCTTTTCATTACACTTGTGTAAAAGATTTAGAAATCAATCAGATCAGACTTCTGTGCTTAACTTCCATGAATTTTAAGACTGATACTTGGAATTGTGGTATTCTTGTCTGTAGTTTTCCCTACTTTTTTTTTTTTTTTTTTTTTTGAGTCCTGATTCAGGACTTAAAGACAGATTGCTCCCAGGTTGTTCAGCTGCAAAAGGTTTTTGCTGAGCTATTACTTTTGGTCTGCCAGACTTACACTGAGGAAAAGAATCAAATGAGCTCTGCCCCTGCTAGTATGTCTGCATTTCTTTTTATGTTGGGAAACAATAACTTCATATATTAAACAGAAAAGGCCACTGGAAAGTCTGGTAAGAGAGGAAAGAAAAAGGTATTTTTGAGGATTCTTTGCAGTTCAGTAACAGAAGAGAAAAAGCAACGTAGTGCTCAAAAGGAAGAGAGTTTGATTTAAAAGAAAATATATCTGATTTTATGATAATATTTATTCTTTGTGTGGAAAAACAAAATATGAACCAAATCATGCCAATGATATGATTCATCTGGTTCTCTTTTTCTTCCTCATTGCATGTGAGCAGCTTCCAGTAATGTTAGTGGAAATTATGATGTATGAGGAATAATTTTATTGTAGAAGTAATCCCACTTCACTGCTGGGATCACTGGGGTCTTATGGGGACACAGCACTGCACCTGTGCATTACTAGTAGATTAGGGAATATCCTGAGTATTTTCAAACGTAGCAGTGCTTTTTGGTCAGATGAAAGTGTTTTATTGTGGAATAACGTAGTTGAGAGAAGGGTGATGACATTTTTGCACTTTGAGTGCTGTCAGTGGACTGTGTCAGATCTTCTCATCTCTGCTGATCATGGATGAACCCTCCCCACCACTTCCCATTGCTCTCAATTTACCAGACTTAGATTTTAAATTTTTTTTTTTATTCAGTAGAGTGACACCCTCTAAAAATGAAGGGTATACAAAAATGTGTTGTCATGTTGAAAATGTACAGATGCTGGGGAATCATTTTAATCTATTTGCTTCTATATCCTCAGCCTCCTAATTGTCTAATTACATAATTTTTTATAGCAATTTTACATGCTTGGGACAACTTTTGGACTGATAGAGATCTTAGATACACTTTTGCTGAAAGAAAACCCAGAAATTTCATATCTTAGTTCTTTCTGAAGTTAAATTAAGGTGATTGAAATTCAGCTTTAGCACAGTTATAGAATTGTGGAGATTTGTATAGAATTGTACTTTTCCATGGCGGACTCTTAAAATATTTTCTGGTACGGTTGCAGAGGGCCGTGTCATGCATTTACCCCTGCTAACAATAGAGCTGCTTAACTGCTTTTGTGGATCCCTTAGAAATTGCTCAGTGATCCCCTGGGTCTGTGGATCATTGATTGAAAATCACCAGGATGCAGAGGAGTTAAGGCTCACAGACCATTGGTTAGCATCTGTGTGTAATGAAAAAGCATTAAATAAGGTATCTTTCTTTCTTAATGTAATTTCCATAGGTTTGACCTAGCTGCCTAGGTGCTGGATGTGTTTTTACATAGCATTTCCATGAGAATTTATGATGCCTCTCATAGTATCTAGGGCATGCTATGGATTCTCGGTTTTGTTTTTGTATCAGTTAAGAATCAGTTGCGAGGTGAACACTGGGCTTCCGATCGAGCTGGGTCTGTCTGCCTTGTTTTGCTGAGGGGTTTCTGGCAATTCCATCTCGATGGTTATGATTAATCATAAATATATTTTGCATTTGTGCTTCCGAGTTATTTTCTCAGAGAAGTCCATGCACTTTAGTTGGTATGACCACAAAAGCATGTCTGATTTAACCAAATGTTTTACATTAAACTGGGTGCTATTTTCTGGGAACTGCTAAGATGTACTGTGCCAACGTATGGTTAATTAACCAGTAGTGTTGCTTATATCTTGATTTGAAAAGCAGTACTGGTTTTCTTGTTAAGTAGGGCTTGAGGCTACAGATTATTTGAATAACTTTTAGATATTACAATATTATTAAAGAACCAGCACTGTCTATTGTGACTTAAAATTATTTTTAAAAGAAATTTTAATAAATATAGAAATAAAATTTCATTAATGTAATAAAAATTGGATTCCTGCCTTTATTGCTGTTTCTGCCTGAGTTCCTGCCTTAATTATTTTTTTTTAAACTTAAATTGCATAACTCCTTACATCATATCCATAATAGTACCTTAAGGCCCACATACATATTCTTTCCATGACACAGTATTCTGACTCTAGATTTTGACATTGCTTCAACCACATGAATTGTATAATATCAGTGAAGATGAAGAATATATTTAACCAAATATTAGAATTTACTAAAATGCTATTAAGGATAGCTTACATGAGAGACTGTTCAGAAACCTGGAACTTACCATCTAGATTCAGAAGCTAAACACAGGGTTTAGAGGGTAACTTTCAGGTGAGCTAATATTAATTGGCTTACTATCCATGTCAGCTTAGGTTTTGTCATTTTCTGAGGACTTGAAACTAAGCCTGAAAACCAGCCATTTTTGCTGGAGTGTCCAACCAAGTGTTGTATCAGTTTATTGATCTAGCCAAATTGGTGTCATTATACCAAATTACTAATAAACATTCTGTGGTACAAGCCTTTAGATTTCAGTCCTGCTTTGAACTCAAGGGAGGCTTTCATCTCCATATGCAAATTGATTAAAAATTTAATCCTTGGATCTGATTCTAAATGCTAACGTCCCTTATCTGTTCATTCATTTCTTTGGTCTCCCACCACCACCCCATGCACACATTTTCTTCCTCTGCGCC
>JANZLQ010000100.1:2913673-2973379 GCA_026212715.1 Elanus axillaris
CGATCTAACAGTGGGGAAAACCAGCTATAAATATGGATAGGGTCTTTAGGCATCAGGGTTTTTTTATGACTCCCTGGGTTTTTTTTCTAATGTCATGCCTATGCTTCATTAGGGTATTTCTCCTGTCTGTCAGAGTAGGGTTTAATTGCTGTAGAACTTATGCTTCTTATTTTTAATGTTTTTGAACAGGTGTTACAACACATTTTTTATTATTATTTTATAGGCAAATTTAGAAAACAAACCAGTAAATGGCCGCAGACCAGAACTCATGGAATGCAGTATATGTGGTCATGGTGAAAAATACAGGGTGAAAACAAACCAAACAGTACCCATTGAAAATGTGCAGTCTAAGGAGAAAGAAAGAATGACAGGCTTAGAAGCAGAGAAGTGGGCACATAACGAGAAGCCATCTTTTGGTGTCCATGTCAACGGAGATATCCATGGAACCGTGACAGGCAACGAACACTTGAAAAATGCTGAAGACAGTGAAAGAGCAGTCTCCCCCAGTCAGTTAGCTGAGCCAAAAAAATCATTTGCACAGACCATCAAAAATGGCATAAAACCCCTACATTATTCACCACCAGAAGCAGTTGCTTCACTGAAAAAAGTATCTGTGGAGGAAAGGACAGATTTGACAAGCAACTCCCATACGCAATGGACGAAGGGTACTAATCTGAATAATATAGTAAACACTCTGACGACTGGCATTGGCTGTGTTCGCCCAGAAGAACAAGGAAATACTTTAATGAAAGAGGAAAACTGCACTTGCAGCATCTTTGAGGATGCTGATAAGTCAGTTTTGCAGACAGGTTCCATTTCAGATCTGCAAGAAAGCTTGTGTTGTCCTCCACTGCCTGAAGTGGAAGTGCATGTGGGGAAGGATGGCTTTAAAGTACCTAAGACAGAGACACAGCATGAGGATTCTTCACTGCAGCCAACTTTCTTGTCCCTGATTAAAAACAGAAATTTAACTGTAGAGCAGGTTGTAGCTATTGAAGCTTTAACACAGTTATCCGAAGCCCCTTTAGAAACAACTTCACCAGCTAAAACTGAAAGTACTCAATGTACAGAAGAAACAACTTCCAACTTGCTCCATAGTTATAAAAGGGATATCTCATCCTCCTTCACATCTTCTGCATTAAAAGAAATCAAAGACACTTACTTACAGAATGAGCAACAGCTCTTGGCTCACTGCGGTCACTCACAGAAGCAGCTCCCTAATAAGGCAGTGTTATACAATGGCCAAAGTTCAATTTCTGAATTGCGTGATAAACCTGCCAATCTGGCTGGTGAGATGTATAAATTACAGTTATCCTCAAGAGATACCAAAACTTTATCTGACTTTACATCTAATGCAAAATCATTTTCAGGGTATACTACCAAGAAAAATTATACTCATGATCCAGTCACCCTTGCACGGTATTGCAATGCTTCACGTAATGTCCAGCAAACAAGTAACAACTTGGAAACTCTTGGCCAGTTAGAACAAAAGCCAACCTGTAAAGATTTGAACTTGGAAGCTGGTTCTTTGATTAAAGAAGGAGGAATTCACAGCCAGGATGAAGAGGATGTAGCTACACAACTAACCCAACTTGCAGCACTAATTGAATCAAACCAGACAAATCCAGAGCAGAAGAATGACATAAAGGCATCACTGCTTAATCTAATATCACACGAGAGGCAGCCAAAATATAACCAAGATGTGTTGCAGAAAAAAGAATCTGTATTTTTTAGGCATAATTATAGTTCCTTAATGTTAAAGCAAAAACAGCCAACAAATAAAAAAGGAAATGCTGTCCCATGGAAACCAAGACCCAAAAAGAAGCCTCAAGAAGCACGCTATCAACAAAATAATCAAAACCAGCTAGAGCTGTTGTCATGCCAGCATAGCGAGTTACAGGACATTTGGATATCATCGAAACTGCACAAGCTTGGTCAAGCCATGCCACAGGACTCCAGAATAGCTCCATCTGAAAAAAAATCTCCAAGAACCAAAGTACAGAGAGCACTGAATCAAAATACTTTAGCATCACAAGAAAAAACGAGATTATTTCTCCCGCAAACACAGATAAAATTCCATAGATGTTTACCTGAGGTACCGCAAGAGAAAAAAAAAGACAGGTTGTTTGGCTGTGAAGTGGTGAATGAGCAAATCAAAACTGCAGGCTCCGGTGACCCACTAGGCACTGATCCACTGAAAAATGAAGTTGTTGCACGTAACCAGTATAGCGACCTGTCCTCCCATAATCCTCTGGCTGTTTCACAGTTGAAAACAGCATCCTTATTGAACAGACCAAGTGAAAACGTACAGATGTTTACAGAAAAATGTAATTCTCAGGTACAGCAAACAGCGGATGTCAGTCAGACGCATCCTTTGCCTCAAACTTGTAATCAGTCTAACCTGAGAGCTAATGAAATGCGTAGTGAAGACAAAACCTATATTCAGCAGGGTGCTGTCGAACAACAAGTAGATCCGAAGTCACAGGTGCTGCCTGTTCCCTGTGGTGGGGCCCAGGTTCCAAGTTCTGTCGAAGCTCTCAGGAATATGGAGTGTGCGGGCGAAGTGACCGTTCTGACGTCAACCAGTTTGGGTACTGACCACCCACAGAGCACGGGCGACTCAGGGTGTTCTCCAGCAAAAAACACACTCAGCAGTTTCCTTGAATCACCTATGAAGTTTCTTGATACCCCTACAAAAAATTTAATAGATACACCTACAAAAAAAGGACAGTCTGAATTGCCAACTTGTGACTGTGTTGGTAAGTCTTTTTGCGAACTTGTGCCTGTACCTTTCAGATGGAGGTGTGTTCATGTTGCTTCTTTTTATGTGAGGAATTGTACTTGACACTTAGCTGTTGCAAAAGAATCAGTGTTTCACCATTAGGAAATGGGAGGAAATAATCTTTTCCCTTTCTGTAACTTTTACCTGGTGTTCTTTGGGCCTGCAAAGCACAGCAGAATTGAGTATTTTTGGTGTTGCAACTGGCAGGTTTAAATTCTCTACTCAAATTTAAACCTAGGAGGAAAAGGAGTTTTTCTATTTGTTTTTTTGTCATTGCTGACTTGTGCGCTATGTGAATTCATCTGCAGCATATCAGATTCTGATTTTTATGGTTTAGAACTAGACCATTTTTGCCATTTGGAAATGGGCTGGGCAAAAATTTCCCAGTATATTGTCATTGTTGCTGAAATGCTGTTAGATAAGCGGCAGGGTATAGTTGTGGGCTGTCTTGTTATTGTCACTGTTAGTCCTGATGACTGATGTCAGTTTGCCTCAAAGAGTCCATGTCAAAGGCCTCTTATCACAGAAAGGAAAGGTAAGGTGGAGTTCAGGTGAGGCCACATACATAATAATTTGTGTTGCAGGATGAGATGTCAGACCAAACTCAGTATTGAGGATTTTGCAAATACAGCTTGATTGATGGCGTTAGTTACGCTGTGTTTTCAGACTATCAAAGTGCACAGATGGAAAAACAAATCAGAGACTTAACAACAAATTGTACACAGGCAGATTGTTTCATCTTTGCTTTAATGTTCTGGATCAACAGAGTGCTAGTTAAGAGACCTGGATTATGTTTTCTGTTCTATACTTCATGGCTATCAGTTAATTTCCCCCCCCCCCAATTCTTCTTTGTCTAAAATGAATTAATAATGTTTTCTTACCAACAAGGATATGGGAAAGCTTACTTAGTCAATACATGCAAGCTTCTGTAATGCAGATTTGTGAGGAGTGCAAAATATTACTATATTAAGATTACTTTGTAACGTAAAGAAAAAATACTAGCAGATTAATAGGAGGAAACAAGTATAAAATAATTTTGATGCCTCTGAGGAGAAAAATCTGTCATAGTCTTTATTCATTACATTTCAGGGACAGGTTTTTTGTATTGTCATTTAATTTGGAAGATGATTCTTTAAACCATTTCTAAGCTTACTTGTAGTGGTGTAAATAAATTTTGTATGTGCCAACTTAGTTTTTTCAACCTGCTTACAGAGCAAATTATAGAGAAAGATGAAGGCCCATATTACACACATCTCGGGACAGGACCAAGTGTTGCTGCTGTGAGAGAAATAATGGAGAACAGGTGAGGAACATTCAGCATTTAATGCTCATGGTATTTTTAACTGTCTAAACACGAAAGAAGAGGAGCTATGAGAAATCAGATGCTACGTTTTTCTAAACTTTCTGCAGTACTCATTTGTAAAGTGTTTTTATGTTCAGATGTGCATGAGGTGAGCACTAGCATTTCAGCTCCAAACTCATGTGCCTCTTCTGAGCTCTTGCAACTTTAGGGTTGAATTTCAAGTGCAGTGTGCTCTTAGGTGCCACTGAAGTCAATAGGAATGACAGAGGTGAGCATCTGGCAGAATTAGGTTTTCTAGTGTCCTACATATGAAGAAGCTGTGGCAAATGGGACAGAAAGGTCACATTTAGTGACTAAGTGCACTAGGATTTACATGCAGATAACATTTTTTTTCTCCAAATAATGTTTCCTTAGCGGCAGAAGCTTGCTATCAGAAGAGAGATGTCAAAAATCACTCTTGGAAATAGGATTTTAAATTTAAAAGTATTTTTTTGACATTATAAACATTATACTTTTTTTCTTTTCTTGGTAAAAATAAATGTTCTTCTTGTTTTATTGAAAATGTTTCCTGTTTTAAAGTGGTCTACAGCAGTTTGTTTTACTCTTGAACTTTTTTAATGCAGGTATGGAGCAAAAGGAAGCGCTGTAAGAATAGAGGTAGTGGTTTATACAGGAAAGGAAGGAAAAAGCTCTCAGGGGTGTCCAATTGCCAAGTGGGTAAGTTTTTATATTACAGCAGTAAAATTGTTTTGTGTGACTTTTAAATATAAAATTTTGTCTAGTCCTCGAGCTTAAATATAATCTGATCTTTAATGAAGATCTGGTTTTTCATTTCATTGATCTACAAGTCTGCCTGAATGATTAAGCTAAGGAAAACTATTTATTAAATTTTATTTAAGATGTGGTGCTATATGTGATGCTGTGGTTTGAATGTGTGTGAAAGAGAGGTGCTTAACAGAGCTAGCAGAGATGACCCAATCAAGGGTAAGAAGACCCTGACAGTGTCCAAAAGTTGGACTGTCTGCTGAAATACACTATTGGGAAGTGTGAAAGAGAAAAGACGGGATAGTTGCTTGAGAGAGTTGGAAAACGACCCAGTAACATTTTTTAAAACCCTTCTCAGTTGTATGAACATGTGAAGAAAAGAGAGCGTGTTGGATGAGGAAGTTCAATCTTGTATGCCATGGAGTTCATTACTGTTTTTGAGGAACTGAAGTCAATATTTGGAAATGTAAATGTTATGGTGATAGTTTTCACCAAAGTCTTGTCTCACATTGCTTCATAGGAGCCAGGAAATGAGGTAACAGACACAAGCTCCAGGAGAGAGCTTGGAAAGATTTGATTGTCCTTAATCTTTGCTGAAACCACCGAGGGAGGTAAAAAGTAGAATGGAAATCTTGTAAACTGAGTTTTGGAAAGTAATAAAAGAACTTGGTCGTTAAAAGAAAAAAAAATTATTGCTGTATTTAGGAATTTTGGACTCGATTGAAAAACGATGGAAGATAACTGTACAGTTGGTAGACTCGTGTTTCTAACTACATGACAAAAATAATGACATTACATATTGTATGTGAATGGTATTGCATGCTAAACATTTACTGCTTGTGTTTAGGACAGTCAAAATGTGTTTTGCATACTTAGTACATAAACTGTTTTTCAGAAAGGAATCCCATATGTGCATGTTGCTTCAGATAATATTTAATAATGAATCAGCATCCAAGAAAAAAAATGGTAAAACTAATTTAATAAACAACTGACCCAAAAAGAATGGAATTATTTTTCTCAGTGTTTCAACTAAATAAAAGACTGTTTTAACAGAGGACAGGAGTTTAAAGTCCTACCTTAGAAACAGTTGTGAGCAGTTGAAAGGAAGAGGGCATTTAAAACTAACTCTTAACCTTCATTTTGCTGTTGTCAGTATCAACATACTGTCTTTTATGTAAAACAGAAATGATAGATTTTATTGTATATCTGCATGGCTGTAGGTGTCGAACATGTGTGTACAATATGACAGAAAGCACTCAGATGCATACAGAAAAGGCAGTTTTAAGGTATGGGGACCTGCTCTCCAGTTAGTTAATGTTCACATTTCTCTGTGTAGAGTGTTTGTGAGAGCAAGCTTTAATGTTCATTTAACTTAAGTTCCAATCTTGTTTTATGCAGCAGTGACTTTCTTTGTGTGCAAGTTCAGACCTAAAGAGGATGAATGCTTTTCCAAGTCTGCTGTTACTGTGTAACTGTTTATTACAAGAGAGGGAAGGAAGTCACTGAAATCTCCTCTGTAGAACTCTTTCATCCTGTATAAAATCCACATTTTGGAGTTGGTATTCTTAATGTGTTGCATTAACTTTTCATTGGCAATGCTAATTTTAATCCTTATAATGGAGCATATTTGGGTTTTGGCTATGACCAGAGAAACATAATTGTGAAATTTGTTTGAAAGCATATGGAAAAAGTTTGCTGTGCTCTCTGATAATTGCAGTCACAAGGTTCTGTCAGCTGCACAGAGACTTTCACTTACTCATTTACAGTGTAGTTTCAGACAGACTCATTTCTGCTTTGCAGATGGACAAGCTATTGCCCTTAGGGCTCCCGAGAGACTTGCTGGTGAGAGCACCATGATGGAGCTCTGCTGAAGCAAATATGATAAGAAAAAATGGAATATATCTGTTGATCATATTGAACTGTTTTTCCCAATTAATTTTCCTTATTTCCACTAGATAATTTGGTCTTATTGGTTCATTAGAAACATTTTAAGATTAAAGGAGGCTTTCTAAAATACCTGTATCCATACATTCTTCTGTTAGTGACGGCATTTCGTAATACCGATTCCCTCCTAAATTGTTTTCGCTTAAATGGCTCCCTTTCTCTTAATGTGCCTGGTGTGTTAAACATTTACTGAGACGGACTCCTTTCCCCAAAAAGAGCTGATATTTTCTTCCTTAGATTTCAGGTTACCATAAACTTGAAGAATCTTTTCTCTTTCAGTCTTCTTTTGTGAAGAAATAAACATCCGTCTCCTCTGTATATTTTTGATATATAATATTTCAGGGTGATACTTTATCCCTCTGGATGTGGACAAGAGTGCTCTTATTAGCTGAACCTAAATATTTTCAGTAAATACTACCTAGAGTTTGAAACCTTATGATAGTTGTATGTGTAAGCATTAGACTGACACCCACATAAGCAAACTGTGTGCAGTGAAGATGATTTCGCTATTGTCTTCACCACATGCGGTGGCAAGGAGACTGCTTGACTTCTGATTTTTTTGCATCAGAAATTGTATCATCTCATTTTTATGTCAAATAGAATTAATAGTGTTTCGCCAGAGATTTCAGTTCTGTGGATATCTGTGTAGGTGATAACTATGTGATTACAAAATAACTTACCATTCTGTGACATATGCTGGGGTAAATGTACTCTTCTTTCTTTTCTGTTTGGATTTATTTCACTTTTTTGCTATGTCCAAGTTCATCATACTTCTTCATAGTAAGTTAATAATAAAAAAGTTCCATGTTACTGTGCATCCTCTATAACCAGCCAGTGACAAGCGTTTTGACTCGTATCGGTCCCGTTTTATCAGTGCTTTAGCTGGTAACAGGTGTGTTGCGTGGTGGGGGTTTTTTTCCTGCTCTCAGTATGTCTGATGGTAAATTACAATTACCTCAATTTATGTGAAATGGTTTATGAATTTTTTTAGTTGTCTATCAGTAACTCACTGTAGGCATCATCCTGCTGCACTGAAGTCAAAGATACATGTCACTGTCCTCGGAGGAGGTCAGCTTCAGGTCTTGTTTTCTGGATTAAACCCATTTCCTATGAGTTCCTTCTCCTGGTTTCAGTGGTTGTTGGTTTAGATAAACTAATTTATCATTGCTCTCTGTTGTCTTTATTCAGAGTTGCAGTGTAATTGTTAAGGCTCCAGCTCTGAATAAAGGTGAGATAAGCAATAAAAAGGGCCAGGTCAGGGCGGAGGTCCTTCTTGCCTATATCCTGTCTCCACTGCTGTCTGATAGCAGAAAGGTGTAAGAGCAGGGCAGTTGCCTCCCAGAAGACTCGTTTTTCCAGTAATTCATAGCTCTGTGGTTCCCTGAGCTGGAGGCAGAGTCTTTGTGTTCAGTTGCCTTTCATAGATGTTGACATCTTTATTTGTCCTTTTCCTTCCTCTTCACTTATGCTAGGAGTTAAAATGTTGGCATATTGTTTTCAGCCTTGTGCTCTATTCCCAGTAATTCCGAGCAGTTGTTTTTGCTTTTTCTCCCTTGCAGAGCAGTGATTTGGCATTTTCATAGCGCTTTCTAGCATTATGCCAGATTCTCATTCCTGCATGGTAATGGCCAAGTCAGAGTCTATCTCTATCTAAAAATAGAATTGTTTTCACCATGTGCATTAAATATGCACATCTACAGTGAATTTTATCTGCCATTTTACTGCCCATTCAGCAGTATGGACAACTCCTTCGTTATTTTGCCGATTGTGCTTGTCTTCACTACGCTGAATTGCTTAGTGTCATCAACAAATGTTGTCACCCTTTTATTTACCCTTAATAAACATGCTGAAGAGCACAAGCTTGAACACAGTTCTGCAGAGCTCCCACTGGGGACATACCAGCTTTTGTTTTCTGTCTTTTCACTAATTATTCATGTGTGGTCTTTTGATTTGTCCCAAGACACATTAAGGTTTTTTTAAGAGCCTTTACTATGGGACCTTACTGAAGGTCTTTTGGAAATCTAGAAAGACCTGCAGTATGACTGAGCGGTGACTTCACTTCAGAAAAGTTGATTTGACTTCTCCCTGTGCATCACACTTTCCTTTGTGATCACTGCTTTGCCCCACACAGATACCAGGCTAATGTGACCACTGAATCAACATATTTCTTCTTAGGGTCTTTTTACAAAGTGGTATCCTCTTGGCAATCTTCAGGCCCTCTGGTACTAAGGTATTATCAAGACAACGCACATCACATTTAATACTTCAGTTGTTTCATCCTTGAGTTTCTTTGGTGGATAGGATCTGAACTTGGCAAATGGCTGTTGTTTGATAGGGGGGATGGTTGTTTGGTTTGGGGTTTATTTTGTCGCTATTGTCCTCTAACCACTTTTGTCAGGGATTTAACTTCAGAAAAAAAATCCTTGGCTGTCCCCTGTGAAGAAGGTTTCTGACATGGGAATCTTCCCAAACTACTTGTTTGTGAACACAGCAGAAGTGTGTTTTGCATCTTGAGCCTTATCTTCTCTGAGCACCTTTTTTGTTTGTTTGTTTTTAATAAACACTTGGATGATCTGTTGATCCTTCAGATTCTGTTAGCCTGCTGGTGGCCCTAATTTGTTTGAAAATATAGTATTATGGGGCTTTTATGCCTTTTGCAAGTAGTTTCTCAAACTCTTTTGCTTCTGTACAGTCTGCCTTTTGGGGGGGTTTATATTTGTAACCAGACAGATCTTTATTATCTTTTCTGTAGTGTTGGTTGTATATTAGTAGGATATATAAATAATAAACAGGTGTGGATTAAAAATGGATAAAACCCCCACTTACAAATGCTTTTAAAATATAGTTAAATTTGAAAATACAGGCCTGTACAGGCCTGAACCTAATATTAGCCACTGAAATTAATGAATTTTTTTTAAAGTAATGCTTAGATAACCCACTGTTGTAATCAAGATTTTATAGGCCATTGAACTGATAGGAATTTGTAGCTAAATGCCAGAAAGTACAATTTGTTGAGTGCTGAATGAGCTTAATAACAATAGATTCTTTTACAGATGTAGAGAAGATGATTTTTTTCAGTTTGCTAGTTTAGCTGGAGTTGAGAAAGTGATTGAAATCAGGAATTGAAAAAGCAAGAAAACTGAGAAGTTACTCCAGTTTTCTAGGCTTTCTACATATAAGTTATTGTTAGTATTAGAAGAGGTGTGTAATTTATTAAAGAAAATTAACTGACGAATGAGCAAGATACTTTGATCTGCAGTGGATGATCGTTACCAATCAGCCAAGCTGTCAGAGGACCACTTTATTGGGAAGTCAAGCACATATAAGCAGACTTTGTGATGCTTATTTTCTGTTTCTGCCGCTTGGCAGTGAAATGGTCAGGAGGTCTGGTGCAGCACTGCTAGCTAGGGGATAATGAAACTCTCATGCTAGTTGGAACATGAGAGTGAGGATTTTTGAAATGTATTTGAAAAGGGCTTTAAAGTAGATTTTTCCTGGACTGACTGTCCCCTGGCCACAGGGTTAAGTGGAATGTGCAGCTCCATTCTGCTTTAAACAGCTTACTGTACTTCAAGGTTTTATTTCATTTATTAAATCATTTTATGACTAAATGATGTTCCCCATAGGAGAAGTCTAGAAGGAAATTAATTTTGGCACATGGAGAGGATAGTTGGTGGGGGTTTTGTTTTGTTCACCTTTTTGGACAACGCTGTATTAGAGCATCACTTTCTTGCCATAATGTCGTAATACATTAAGTTAGTGTGTGTAGCAGGTACTATAGCTGTGCAGGTACTATTTTTCCTGTTTGCTAGGAGGCATACGTGCTACATACAGAATTAGAGAAGTTAGAATTATTTTGGACGAAAATGTTTGTAATGTTATCCAAAGTAAAGCCGTTCTTTGCTAAGTGCTGCAATGCTTTGAGATTCAAAATTATTAGAAACTTTTACATACAACTAGAAACTTTTACTTTACAACTTTTCTGAAGTAAATAAAAGTGGTTTAATATTGTTTAATATGAAGAACTACTGAAATATTTTAACAGAGTAAACATGAAACAAAAAACCCTAGGTTGAGTATTATAAAAGAGCAAGCATTTAAGTTGCTATTATCAGTACTTTAATTAAAACAAATGGGTTACCTGAACAAACTGAGACTAGACTCTTACTGTCATCTGTATCATACAAAGTGCAGCTTACCATAGCCTACAGTATAACAGAAAGGGAAATTTGAGGGAGTAAGGAGGGTAAGAGGGCACTGGGAGTTGAGACTTGAATCTTGTCCTCATCTCTGCAATATTGGTTGCATGATTATAGAGGAATCGCTTAACCTATGTATAATGCAGTCTGCTCATTTGTAAACAATACAGTACTGCTTCCAGTAGTAACTTGAAAAAAGGTGTTTGCAGATAATTGCAGATATCATACTTGAGTGATACTCCTGTAAAAAGAGCGAAGTCCATAGTATTAGGATTGACAGTAACTGTTCTGTGCTGATTCTTTTGATGTAGTCTGCTAGTACTTGAGAAGAGAGTATTTAGGGAAGTGGAACTTATTTCCATTTTAATATCTCTTAGACATGCTGAGAATAAAAGGATACAACATTGTCCGGTAAGAAAAGAGTTTAATGTGGTGTAATGTGTGTGTAGGGGTGAAATAGGAAAAAGGAGGGCAGACTCGCTTCTGTGGCAAACAGGACATTTCTCCTGCTGTCTGTTACACAGCATCACCGGCTAAAACAGCAGCAGGTTTTAACAGCACCGTGCTCTCACTTTGCGCTGGTGTAGGTTATTATGGAACTGTAGCTTGGCAGAGAATCTTGTTGTGTGCAGAAAGGACTCCATACACACACAGACTTTGCACAGAGGCAAAATCTGCAGGTTAGAAAACTTGGAGCCAAACTGTTCTAAATGAGTCGCCTATTTCAGGAAATTGCAGTGAACTGTTAGGCTATGTTCTCACTTTAAAATCAACTTCTGATATCCTGCAAAGGAGACATAGCTATTTTACTGAAGACATTCAGAATGCTGGAGGGACTATTGCAGGGGAACTAGTGGAGATTAAATAAACATAAAAAGGACCTCTTTATTGGTTCCATTATTTTTTTCATCGAGTAAGGTATAACTGTGTTTAACTCGCAATTAAAATATTGTACTATTTGCTACTGATGTCTGGTTTATATCACATTAAAATTAACACAATTATTCTGGTGATCCTGAGTTGGAAAGTAATTTCTCATCCATGTGGTAATTCAGCTTCTGATATGCTGAGCTTCTGCAGTCTGAGTCTTAGCTACTTACATAAGTCATGTACGTGCTAGTTTAGATAGACTGGCTTATATTTAAGGACATCAAGTAATTTTTATTCACATTATACTTATTCCCTGTTCTAGAGCTCCTGCCAAGGGTTGACAGTTGCTTCAACAAGCTGAAAGAAATAATTCAAGTAGAACTCAAGCATTTGGACAGCCGAAGCACATTTTATTGATAGCATAACTTTACTGATGCTGCTCAATACATTCAGAAATTATCTGAAAAATGTGGGAGACCCTGAGGTGACAAACTGATGACACAAAGTTGTTCAGGATAATGAAGAGGAGGGACAGGTACCGTGAAGAGCAGGAAGGACTTGTGATCCAGAGCAAATGGCCACTAGAAAATGATAGATAAAACTCATTTGATAGGGTTACACAAAAAGCGCAGTGTTCTAGTTTCATTATACACAATGATGGACGCTAGGTTGAGTGTTACTGCTTGGCTCTAATAGTTCATTGGACATCAGCTTCAGTGTTCAGCAGTGATGAAAACAGCAAAAGAAACTGGTGTGAATTACTGGGGAGGAATAAAGAAAACATGAAACATAATTATGCCTCGGTGAGAAAGCATGCCGCACCCCAGTCTTGAATACTGGCCAGTTCTGGTCCCCCAACTCAAAAAAGCACAGCAGAACCAGGAAAGACAGGTAGAGGTACAGACTGGCAGAGAGGGAAGGGGAGAAAGCAGGGGTCTTTAGAGCCTTTGGTGGCACGGAGAGCTGAATAGCAATCTATTACTCACAGTCTCATCCTATATCAAAACTAGAGAGCACTAGCAAGGGGTGAGCTCAGGACAAAGAAAAGGTACCAAACATTTATTCTTTCGTGTCATCTGGAATTACATTTTGCCCAGGAATGCAGCAGATGGTAAAATGCTGCATAGATTTAGAAGTGAGTGAACAAATGCACAGAAGGCGAATCCTTCAAAAGCTGGGAGAGAGCATGTCCCCCAAGCTGCTGGCAGGTGGCTGGAAGGTGCCTGGCGGTTGTTGAGAAGCATCTTTGCATCCGAGTGCCTTCCTTACTACTCATCCCAAGGCAACTGCTGTTAGTCACTCTCAGGATCAGGATAAGGCTGGACAGTGCACTCCTCTGACCTCGTCCTGTTGCATTCTTTAATTCTTAGCATCCCTTTCTGTCTCTTCACTATCCTTGTCTGTGTGGGAGTGAAAAACTAATTTTTCCTCTCGTTTATCCCACAACTTGTTGCTAAATTGTTGGAGCAACTTCTGCTGCATATGGCATCTCTTCAATACACAGACTCTAGCTTTTGGCTCGTGCTTTCTGTTAAGAAAATTGGGTAAACGTCTACCTTTGTGGCTTGTAGAAAGAGAGGCTTATCTGTGGTATGTTGCCATAATAGCTGTTGATTGTATTTCTGTCCTAGCTGCCTGCCTGTGGCTCACCTTGAAGGCTTGCTCGTATTCTCAGATGGTGCCATTTGAGAATATCTGGGCTAGCTAATAAAATAAATTACTTTAATTGCTGCCTTCCTTTAGATATACACATGAACAAAGACACATGGGTAGCCATAATAACGCAGAACAGGCACGGCACAGAAAGTGGTAGTGGTGGGTGCCTGACTCCAGCAGAGAAGGGATGTACAGAACTTGGTTTTGAAAATGTTCAAAATAAATGAGCATCCTGCCCAAATTGGCAACTTAGAAGGATGATACTTTTGGTATTTTATGTCCCAATATGTGTGTGCATAAGAAAACTATTTGGAAGGAGGTGTGTCCCATTTCAGTTTTTCCTTTTGTCCTAGATATGGTAATGTTCACAAACAGGTGAGGGAGTGGGTAGCGTGTAACTTCATGCCCAGCTATTGTGAGTGCAGAATGCAGCTGATAGGTATCGGTCAAGCATTGTGGGGAAGTTTGTTTGGTCTGTTGCTTTCCAGAAGTGCTGCATTGCAGCTGAATCAGATTACTTCTTTTTAATGTGGGAACCTTTTGATGGATACTTAGTACTGACGACAGCTACTGCTTGCTAAAATGAGTTCAGGGATAATCTGGCCCTACACACCTGCAAAAAGATGACCATATGACATTACTTTACAAACTTATTACAAGCTTGTTTTGTGGATTATAATAATTTTCTATGTGAGTCACTAAGAAGTCATGGTTATTTTGTGTGGAAAAGTAGTTGCAGGGGAAAAGTTTTTATCTTCCCATTTTAAAAACTTAGCTTTAAAGTTCCACCACTTAATGATTGTTTACTTTCTCATTCCTTTTAAATGCAGTAGGGACCAAAATTAAACTGAGGTATTAAATTATTTACTGTATCACTGTTGTTAACTACATCACAGAAATCATGAGTAGTACCAACCACTTTTGGACACAAGATTTGCCAGCTGATTTATGTATTGTCCACAGCCTGAGGAAACGTTCATGACTCACTCTGTTACATATTTAACTCAGTATTTGGCATCCCAGTATTTCATAGGTAAACAATATGTACACTGGGAATTATTTATTTGCTATTGAAAGTTTGCAAATATACGCATTTTCCAATACTGCATGAAGAATTTATTAATAAATTGCATTATTATCACATTCTCTGTGGCTGTGACAGTATACTAATTCCATTTGCCTTACTGACAAGTGCACGCTGAAAAGAATATAGTGAACTAAAGTGTAGGCTGAGATTGTATATATGCTGCTTTCCTGATGACATCATTAAGGCAGTGTTGCTGTTGTATGAATTTAACAAGTGTGATGTTCCGTAAAGTAAATGGGGGGCCAGTTGGTTAAAACACTGGTATGATTTGAGGATGTTTATTGGTGAAAAGATCTTGGAACCATCCCCAGTAATTTCAAGCTGCAGAAACTGGAATAGAAATATAGAAACAAACTGGAGACAGCTAAAGAGTAATTCAAGAAATGATCAGTCAACTAAAGCCTTATTAGGTCCATTACTTAGAAAAACTGTTAACAAGTCTGATCTGTAAGCACATCGGGCAAAATCTTGGTAAGCAATACACAGCTTGTAGTACTAATTACTCAGATAATCACAAGTTTAGTAAAAAAAGCAAATGCAGTCAGTTTTACTTTTGCTTGATATATTTATACTTATAATACAATATACACATAACTTACTGTAGAGTTCAAAAATGTATTTGATATAGTCAGGCACTGGAAAACAAATACCAAGTTGAAAATTAATGGACTTACATGAGTGTTAACGTAACTAAGAACTCACCAAGCCAAACTGCCACAATTGCAGTGGCTGTTTGCCCCACTAGAAAAATCTTAAATCATCAAGAATGACATGGTGTTTCTGTTGGCTGGATTTATTCCATAGTTTTTAGTTGTCCTGCTCAAACGTGCTTTTCCATATATCGAGTGTGGTATTGCTGTGGATATATTATTATTACAAAAGAGAGGGTCTGTTTATTACTGCTTTGAGAATGTCAGCCATAGCACATGAAGGGGCATCATCAGTTTATATGGGGAAAGCAATGTGGCTCCAGCTCTGTCTGCAGTGTTACTGGCTGCGGGCCCAGAGGAACCGTGATTGTTTTGGTGCAAGTTGTGCTCTTCTAAGATCGTAACAGTCAGGTGAGAAAAGTGCCTTATCTCTGCTAACAAAAGGACGGGAGTTCTCCAGCTGTAGTAGTCAGATGAGCATTCAATGTAACCTCTCGAGCCACAGAAATTCAGACAGCTAATAAATCCATTGTCTACCTTTGCTGCCTGAAAGGTGATGGATTGTAAAATGGTTTTGGGTCCAGTAAGAGTATTGCATTCTCAACCGCATGCATAATGAAGCAAACGCCAGCTATGTTTATCTCCAGGGAAGTGTGGTGTTAGTTTAAAGGAAACTATAAATTTCCTTCCTGTCTGTCATTTTTCCTGGACTGTGTATTTCCATTTTAAAACTATATGAGAACTCAAAAAGGGCAACCCGATGTATTGAGGAACTAAGAGGTACCAGGTTTCTTTGTTGAAGTTACAAAGTCTAGAAAAAGAAAAAAGAGTAAAAGCATCACCCTTCATGCCAAGTAATAAAATTAAATTCCTCTCCTTCTGACTTGAAGGAACTGTGCTGCCACAGGAATGTAAAACTCACACTGAGATGAATAACCTGTATTGTATATCAGCCATAATAGATTTTCTGTAAACCTCACTCAAATGTAAATGAGTTGCATTATTTTTCCTTCTTTATAAAAAAATACTGTACTGGTTGGTCAGTCACAACCAAGACTCCTTTTGAGGGATGGTATCTCGGATGCATTTGCTTGTTTTCTCATGAAGTTTAAGGCTGATTGTAAGACTGTATGATTAACTTTAGAAGGGTAATACTTCTCTTGACACAAATTAGCTTTAAGCTTGCTTCTTCCTGCTAAGCCTGCACAGATTCCCTCTGAAACTCTTTGTCCATTGAAAACCTTTCCATTTGCAGATTAATTGCAAGCGTACTTTGGCCCCTGCTTTTAATGAGTTCAAATAATTTAGATATTCACAGCTGATAGAGAATCTGGGTGAAAACTCAAATATTCCGAGGTATTCAAAGAGTAAGTGAAACTCTGTTGCCTTCCTGCTTTTATAGTCCTTGACTAGTAACATATCTGTGGGAGTTCTGCTGATGGAGAGGGGGTGTTGGGTGGAAAGCCAGGGTGATGAGCAAGCATATTGCTACGGAGCTGGCAGAGAGTGTCTGCAATGTAAGGGCTCGCCCTCTGCACACAGTGAGGAAGAGAGACTTGCTGGTTCCCATCCTATGCATGACAGAGCCGAGGAAGAGGATTTAGCCTCTAGTGCCTGAGAAGGGTCCAGGCCTAATACATTTGAAATTAACACTGAGGTCTTGACACCTTTGTTGGAGGCCTCGTACAGGCTATGCTGGCTAAAATATATTTGACAAATAGATAAATATATTTTCAAAGATTGTGTTCTTGTATTACCTAGCTTTAATGCATTTTTTTGGTAGTCTTACAGTGCAACTCTGTTTCAGATTGTGATAAAAACCTAAATATGTGAGAGTAGGACTGCCTAGCTTTCTTTTTTTTACTTCAGTGGTATATTGTATGGTTCCATATTGTGTTACTCTTTGTGTTTTGTGGATAAGGTTGACAAGATTACTTTGTATATAATACCGCTTAGTAAAAAACTTCAGCACTCTGCTAAGAACTTCAGTGTAGGTTGTCTAGGGATAAGTTCTGAAAAATCTCATTAATTCCTTCAATAAGAACAGAGTTTATTTTCATCACTTTATTCTAATCTTACCTTGCAAGGTAGGAACCATTTTATGTACTGACACATCACTGTGGTAACCATCCTAACCCATGTATACATGTGCTTTTGTGATGTGCTTTCATGTACCTGCATTCTGGGTTTTGGCAGTATGTTTTCAGTATTGCTTTCAAGGTAACTGTTAGGTTTGCAGTGGATCTGTTGTCTCCGGATTATTATTTCCTTCTAGTAGTTACTTTCCTCTTAATCCATATTCTTTTTTGTTTGTGTAGAACATCTGAAATATTCCTCCTCCTGTAAAATGTACTACTATTTCTTCTGCAGGTACAGAGGCAACGCAGAATCATGTTCTATCCAGAGATCAGTGTGTGATGTTGTTCCAGTCCTGCTTGCTGAGGGACGCTCTCCAGGCAGCAGTAGTTCTTACTCTTCCAGGCCTTATGTGTCCCAGAGAAGAGCAGTGCATTACATGTTTCCTATGCTTATCTAAGAATAAACAAAACCATTCTTCCAGGTGATACGAAGAAGTAGCGATGAGGAAAAGTTGCTGTGCTTGGTACGTCAGCGTGCAGGACACCACTGTCAAACTGCCGTCATTGTGATTCTCATACTGGCCTGGGAAGGGATCCCTCATCTCCTGGCTGATACGCTGTACAAAGAACTGACGCAAAGTCTCAGAAAATACGGCTGTCCCACCAGCCGTAGATGTGCGTTAAATGAAGAGTAAGTTACTTTTAATAGTAAATGATTGTTGTGTTGCCTTTTGAACATTCTGCAATAAATAACTTGAGAATTCAATAGTTCAACTAATAAAATAACTATACAAAAGCTCATTTAAAACTACAAACCACTAGGTGTCATTTCAGTATAAAACTTAGTTCCTGGCTTTTCCTAGAGACCAGGCTGTAAGTGATAGTTGTACACACTACACCCAGGGAAAGGGGTGGCAATGAACTTCTCTCCTGGCTTTGTGCATGCTGCCCAAAAGACAGTCAGTGTGCCCTTTCCACACAGGGCCATGCTAAAGAGCTGCTAAGAAAGTGATATGTGACATTTTTAGATAAATGAGAGATGGAACACTCAAAATTAGTATCTTCCTCTCTGCACCTCTGAGAGGAATTTAGATTAATTGACTAGATAAAATATTGCAACTCAGGCTCTGCAGCAGTGCTGCCTTTGTGCTGATTTTTGTGTAGCCCACATTTAACAGACTCTAATAGCTGTTCTGTGACCTAAATCTAATGCTTGTGCTCCTAAAGGGTCGAGCTGAGTAGAGGTGTTGTGCTTTGAAAAAATTGGATCAGTTTGGAGCTAATGGTATTGCTGCACATAAAATAATTACTGGATTTAGGTGTGACCTTTAGTGGCAGTGGTATTTTCTTGGATAAAAATTTTATCCAAATGGAGAAGTCAAAATCAAAGTAGCATTGGTATATTTATATAGCTGTAACTGAGTGTTATGTATTTATTTCCCGGAAGCGGGGCTCTGGGGAGTTGAGACTGTCTTTATGGGGGAAAATGTCCATCCTCTACACAATAATATTCCTTTAACAAAAAATACCTGGTTAAACCATATATTTTATAAATTCCTCTGTTGTTATGCTATGTATTATAGGATTGACCTGAAAAAAAAGACCTGTGTTGTCAGCTGGCTTGATGTATCTTTATTTCCTTTCATAGTCGTACTTGTGCATGTCAAGGACTTGATCCAGAAACTTGTGGAGCATCATTCTCATTTGGCTGTTCATGGAGTATGTATTTCAATGGCTGTAAGTTTGCCAGAAGCAAAAACCCCAGGAAATTTAGGCTTCTCACTGATGACCCTAAACAAGTAAGATTTATTTTATTGTTTGTTTGTTTTTTTCCTCCAAATACTTATTCCAATGATGTTCAGAACTAGAAATGGAATCTACAGATACCCACCCCTTCTGCATAGCTTACCACACAGGCACCCAACTAAATGTTTTGTAACTGTAGTATTTATGATTTTTCCACTGTATGAAAACTTGGTGTTGTTTACTATGTATTTAAATACCCTAAAATTATCCTTAAATGCTTTTATGTATGATTTGGCTCCACTGTCTAACTCTGTATGAAATGTTAATTCTTTGTCAGTATAAAATACAGCTAAAGTTTTTTTCTAAAGACCAAGCCTGCACCTCAGAGATTGTCCTTTTGCCTTGTCACAGAAAATACTGTACCTTGGGTTGCACTGCTTTCGCACTGCTGTCTGACCAGCTGACAACATGGTCTTCTGTCTGCCACCTAGAATAAACTGGTTTTTTGTGTGGACAGCATGTTTTTTAAACACACTTGAAGGAATGAATACACTAAGATATGATGTAATGAAATGATACTGTAATTGCTGCTTATGAGTGTTAGTGATGACATAAAGCTGAGGTAGCACAGAAAATAGAGTGGTGGATTATGTGAAACAATGAACCTCTGAAAAAAAACCCCAACCAAATTTTTTTTTTATATTGGAAATTTTTTCATGAAGAAGGAATAAACGTGTTGTAAACTGATAACCACTGCCTGATGAACATATACTCCTCAGGGTAACTCTAAAGTGCCTTTTGTTCTGACTGTAGATGTGTCTAACCTCACTTCCCTGTGGAACTCCTAGATAAAAGTATCACATCTTTACTAGCACATCTGGCATGCTTTAAGAGACATATCCTATATATAGTGTAGACATACAGTATAGTATAGAGTATAGCAGTCAGTTACCTAGTTCTCCACTTGGGTTACCCTGCTGACAATCCTCCCCAGCTCCTGAATGAACTCCACTGCTTCCAGCTACAGAAAAGACCCAGCTGGTTGAAGTCCAGACAGTAGCAGAGGTATTCTTGCATTTTTTAATGCGTAGTGTACACATGCATATGTATGCACAATGTGAAACATTATTTCTTGGAAGGGGGAGATGTAAGTTGTAAATGTAAATGTAAATATTCCTCCCAAGTCCTAATTTTTTCCTTAAAGGGTTGATGAAGCATCTTTCATGCATATGTGCATGAATGCAAAACCCTCAGTCTCCTCTGAGTTGTGCTGTCCACTCGCATGGTGGGTATTCACAACCTTCGTTAGGGCTTGAAATGGGGGACTTCTCCCTCAGCAGAACAGTGCGCATGGCCCTTCTGCCCTTCTTCTCACTGAATACGTGACTAAGGCAGTACAAGCTGAAAATGGCCCTGCTTGTCCCAAGAGGGAATTTGTTTTATAAATTTTCATTCTATAGAAAAATGTATTCCTTGGGCATTCTTTTCATTTTAGGAATCCTGTTCCTTCTCCTTTGTCTTTTTCCATTTTCTGTCATCCTGTGGTTTTAGGTTCTCCCCCCTGTGTAATGCTATGCATGGAGCATTCTGTGCATGTGTTTTCTCTGGGGAATCAGCAAAGGTGGCAACCTTCATAGGTCTTGTGTAATGAAATACTAGGCTGTGCCAGATCTCTTACGAGACAGCACAAAGAGATCTGTCTGTGGTCAGAATACGCTCCGCAAGACGCCCAAGCTCAGTTGGTGGCATCGCTTCCTCTGAGTCTGTGAAACGGCCACCCTGAGCCCCATTCGGACGCTCGGTCAAGCACGACAGCATTCACAGCAGCATCTGGAAATGATACCCCCCTCACGAGAGCTGTCGGGCATGGCCTGTTCATTTGACAGGTAACCTGTCAGGTTTTTGCAGGAGAATGTCTTCTGTCACAGGGCAACAGCTGTTGCCTAAAAGAGAAGGTACTGAACCAGGACGATTTCTAGATGTGTGATCTAAAAGTGCATTCCCTTGTTTATTCTTTTCCATGGAAGTTGTTCTAAAGCCTCTTTGGATTCTGCAGCTGAGAGGGGATGAGGGTTGCACAGCACGCAGGTACTCCGTAACAGTGTTTGCCTGCGAGGGAAGCGTGTGCACCCTTAGGCTGCCACCGTGCAAAAGCCTCCAGCTGTAGGCGACAGTGGTGCTTGGGCAGTTGCAGTGTGTGTGCAGGTTGTCAGAGCATCTCAAAGTAGTAAATAATTTTTCTCTTCATTTGGTTTTGTCATTGATTTTTTTAGCAGATACTTCTTTTAGCTAAATATTGGATATTGATGATTTTGCAGATGACATATAGCTAGGAGGTATAGCGAATTAAGAAGATAGTTCGAAGTCCAGAAAGACTTGGAACATTTGAGGCACTGGATGGAGTGAGATGAGGTTAAGGGTGTAATACACCTAGGTAAGAATAGTACATAGGATGGATAATTAAGGATGCGTTACCTTCCATGCAGTTCAGAAAAACTTGTGGTAGTGCCCAACAGTTGTTAAACTGGCTATAGTCTGAGTTAAAATACGGTATCATTTTGTAATGCAAGATCCCATTGAAAGATGTGAAAGTATCCTTGTATGTTTATATACATCGGTGTTGACAATATATGGTGATGAGTGGTGTTACGTGTTTTGGTTTGGGTTTTTTTGAACAAAATAAAGTAAGCTGTTATTTTTTGCCACTATAGAGCAGGCAAAACTGAAGCTGCAGTTGTCTCTCAAAGCCTGGCCCTTGGAGGAAAACAAAGTAGGGAGTATGTCACCACCCTTTTCTTTCCCAGTTGGTCAGTGATTTTCCTGGAAAAGCAAAAATTTAGGAAAAGAATTTAGGGACTGTTTCTATAAACAAGAGTTTAAATGTCACACTGCCATAGAAGCCCACCTAGCTAGTTCCATCTTCATACAGCTTACCTCAGGGGTAGGAATATTACTTCCTAATCTAGTACGTATTTCCATAAAATTCTGAGTTTTGCATCTCCAAAGAACAAAATATTTATCAAGTGTTTCTAATAAGAATTCTGTTGGAACGTTAGAAACCTACCCCTTCCCCTAAGAGCTGAAATTAATGTTAAATGCTATTGGGAGTTACTCATACAGTTAAAAGAAAAAGAGAAAAGCCCTTCTTTCAGCAGGGTTGTATCGACATAAATTAAAGCCCCGTAAGCAAACCACTAAAAGAAGACCTGGGGTTCCATCTCCACTCAGCATGTGGTGTAATTTTTCTCTTGTGGATGTTACTTCTCTATTTTGTGTGGAATAAACCTCATACCTCAACTGTCTATGTGTCAGAAGGAGGAAATGATGCAAAAATCAGTTCCTTGTGTATTTGGTTTCTTTGCCCTAGCAGATACCTTCCATTGTTATTTGATTGATTTCCACGTAACAATTTTGGTATTTTAGTCATGCAAAAGTAAGCTTATTTACGGTTGGTGACAAAAGGCAGCAAAACAGAAGTCAGGTTAACAAAATAGAAGATAGAGGTGCACTTCCTTAGCTTCACGGACTTGTCAGGCATCTCTGAAATGTAGATTGACAGAGCACATTACAGCGCTCTGAATGTTGCCTTTCTCTGCAGGAGGAACTTCTTGAAAATAATTTGCAAACTTTAGCAACAGATGTGGCTCCGGTTTATAAAAAGCTTGCTCCTGAAGCTTTCCAGAACCAGGTAGGTCTGTGACATTCCACTAGCGTGGCGGTAGCTCTGAACGGGCAGCACAGTTTGAAAACAAGATGAAACCCCAAAGCATGTTCGTGGGTAGAAGCCGCGGACCTCACAGATGTGGTGAATGCCCATGCTTACTTACAGTGGTTGCTTCATTTGGCTAGTTTCAAAAATACTGCACTTTTTTTTGTTTCAGCTGATGGTTAAGTTATGCCCTGAGCTCTGGACATGTAAAAGGCCTAGAGAAAATACTGTAAATAAAATGTTTTTATTATTTAAAGACATTTTGACTCTGGCTGAGCTGATTATCTCGTTGATGTCCAGTCACAAATGTTGCATGTTTCACAGGAAGATACGTGCTTTCCTCTCATTCTTCTGGGCTGCATTTATTCAGTCACCAGTGCAGTTGTGGCTCATGGGGTTCCAAGTCGCTTGCTTTCAGTCCCAAGTACCTGTAGTTTATTTTACTTCTAGGTGGAAAATGAACACATGGGCCCAGACTGTCGGCTTGGATCCAAGGACGGTAGGCCTTTCTCTGGTGTAACAGCTTGCATAGATTTCTGTGCCCATGCCCATAAGGACACACACAACATGCACAACGGAAGCACTGTGGTATGTACATAGGATTTTCTCATTTGTACTCTTTGCTGTTGTGATTCCTGTGTGGTTTAAAATGCTGCTTGATTTAGTGGGTACATTTGCATGAAGATTTTTAAGGCATTATGAAATTAACTGCATGTTGCCATTTATAAATTCCCACATTATTTGCATATATTTATTACTGGTCTACAGAGGACCTAAGTTCATTTTGTTACAGAGCAGATCGAGAAAGGTATGGGAGTGACCTTTCCTACAAAATGCCTTAATTCTTTTAAGAGACCCAGGCCCTTTGGAGAGGATTGGCCGTAGGACAGATAAGCTATTTACAGTCGAGGTTTGATGTTCAAAGGCAAATAATTATCTCACCGAGGAGTTGTAGAGACTTCTCTAGAGGAAGAGCTAAACCAAACTGATTCATTATTAATTTACCTCCTGCAGGCTCGGTTCTCAGCAAATTGACTTTTTCTTACACTGTGCACTTACCACGCTTCATGTTGGTATAGTTACTAGTCGGAAAGTAGGGAGTATGATATCATGGTGGAGTCAGGTGACTGTTAAGATCTTTCCATCTCAGTATGAAAGGAAGACCCACAGGTGTGGGGTTTTTTGGTGTGATCGTTGTACCAAATACCTTGCTGGATTGCTAGTGAGAAAATCAGTTGGGAATTACTCAGTTAAGTGATGTTTTAGAAAGTGAGACCAAAGTCTTGAAGAAAGACAAGCGCAAAGGAGAAAGGGTAAAATAAAACTGGCAATCTGTTTTTTTTAGTAGTTAGAGCGTTGTGGTGCTCTAAGTAGCTGGGATGACTTCTTGTACCTCAGCGGAGGTAAGACTCAAGAATAATTTCTCTATCAAAGAATGCATATCTGGTGAAAAAAAATGCTCTAAAATCTCTGCCTACTATAGAAACTGTCTTTTTTAAAATTCAGAGATGAAAACTGAAGAATTATGTTGCTGTGGTTCAGTAAAATGTTGCATTCACAAGCATACTTCACATTTAGCATTTGTGTGTAACAGCAGTGAAACAACTGGTACAATTGTTGAATATTAATTGTGTGCTCGTATGTTGGCAAATGTCCGTTACTTTAAAGTACAGAAGCAGGTCTTGGAATTCACCAGGAATGCCAGTCCTGAACAGACTAATATTTTTGCCTAGCATTGAATGCTACTTCCGTGTGGATATTCTGTAAGAAAATGCTGGAAGCATACTCTGCAAAATATGAGTAAGATGCTATGAGTAGTAGTCTCATGTGTAAGTACTGTCCCTTCAAAGTTTCTGAAGCATCGGAATTTAAACCTCTTAAAGATCCTGAATTTGAAAATGAGACTTCCTTTTCACGACAAACTGCATGGTATACTTTTAAATGAAATTTAATTTAGGTATTCCAAAAATAGAAAATGAAATGGAAACCGAGTCTGCTACTCATTCTGCCACATTGGATCCCAGGAAAGTCAGAAGTTATGGCCAGAAGCGGCTAGAGGGACAGTTAGGCCTTTTTTTGAGGGATGTATTGGGGAATAGTTCTACAAATGCATTTATCTGTAATCACTTGATGTTATTGCAGCTTCAGCTTATCCTTGCTGGTGTTGGTACTTTATTTCTACAGATTGTACGTGGTGTGTTTGCAAGTAATTCCAAATCTAAGCAGCATGGAAAATTATGACCCGTGTAAGGGTGTTGTATAGGCCAGAACTTATCATTGTCTTTCTATCATGTTCTGCCAAATTTTGTAAGTCTTGCAGAACATTATCGAATCATTATAACTGCTGCAAACCGTGCCTTGGAATTGGATTTTCATCAAATAGCTCACTCATACAGATAACTATTGCCTACCTGACATTCTCTTTATTTAGAGTTGATCTCTTTTTGTTTTAATATACTTGCAACAAAGGGCTATATATAAATAGGAAATCATTGCAAGTATTAACACTAAGTTTACATACTTGAATGGGGGCATTTGGAAGGTGAATTAAGAGTTCAGAGTTACCTGATGATCTATATACAGCCTTCCCAGTGAGTAGATGTGGGTGTGATTGATAGGACACACAGAGTGTGCTGCCTGTTGGTCTGTCTAGGTATACAGTTACAGTGGAAGCCTAAAGCAAACAATGTTGGTTTGCAGACGGGGTGATAGGACGTGCTGGGCTTTCTCCAGTCTAGATCAGTTCGATGATAATCAAAATGAAGGTTGTTAATTTTGGCTTATAACCAAATCGGGCAATAACACAGGAAAACTAGTGGTAGGAAGACAAAAAGAAATTACTACGTGTGGATTCTAGCATCTGTCTGGTCACCTCCTGCATTCCCATCTGGTTCCAGAAGCTGCTTTGGCTACCTACGTAGTTTAAAATACATTATGACTTCTCATAAATCACTGGTAATAATGATGCAGGGGTCATTTACATAACTACAGCATATTTTGTCTGTTAAAATGTACTAAGTGCAAGTAATTCATCTAACTGAGGTGACAGCTTTCATATAGATGACTGTTTTCTGATAATGTGGTAAGAAACAGAATGAGAATGATTTGCACTGCCTTACAAATCTCAAACATCCATAACTTTACTATTTTCCTCTTGTATTTTATTTATTTGATTTTTTTAAATGGTAGTCACACACACAGTTTGAAGCCTATACAAAGTGTACTTGTCATCTTGCACCTCATTAGCATTGGTAAGATTTCTTCCCTTTCTCCTTATTCTGACACAAAATCTTCATTTATAAAAACTGATATTCCTCTAGACTAAAAAGGTTAAAATAAATACCTTATAAGATGGTATTTGCAAATGCTTCCAGCTGTATTGCCACTACTGAAGGCCTAAGTGACACCTTTTCATTTTCTGCCTTCAGTTGTTGGTGAATCACTTTTACCGCAAATATGAAAGAAATGCTGCACAGTGCACCAGAAGTAAAAGAAAAATAGAATCTATTTAAATTATTTAAACCAGACACAGACGTGAGTTCAGCAAAGCACTTAGATGAGTTTAATGATAGGCATGGAGTTTACTGTACACTTAAAGGAATATCTTATCTAATGAGCTGCCAATAATAATCTCCTTGCTCTGCCTCTGCCAGAACTTCAGAAAAACGTTCTTGTATTTTTCTGGGTATGCACGTTTTGATGATCAGCTGCATTATTTGTATGTGACTGAAAATAAATGAGGCTGTCATTTTTGTTGGGGGGGGGGTAGTCTTTGACATGTCTTCTGTAGATACAAGACAGAATACTACATCTTAAATTTCACAAATTGAGGATTACCATGGGAGACTTGATTTGCTGAACATCTTTCCTGCCTAGCAGAATCACATCCTGAATTTAGCAGAGCTGCTTTTTAGTAGAAAAGCTAAAAATAAAAATGAATATTCCCTGTTTGCTCTGTAGTAGAATGAAAACACTTGGCAGTTCTACAGAGGTGTAAACTAGCGTGTTTACCTGAATGAAGCAAAAGTAATTTCTACCTACGAATTGAGTTTCTTAAGAACCTTTAAGTCAATAAATATTCCATCCATTTTTACTCAGACTCTTTTGTCATCTTTTAACATTCTCCTAAGGGCTATTGATGTACGTTACACTGCAGTGTTAGGGTGCAGTGTTCCTTGTGGATATGAAGCTAAATGAGCAACACACAGATAAAAGTTTTATAGTTACTAATGGAGTCTGTGAAATGTAAGTATTTTTGTTTCTTTATTGGATTAGCCGCAAAGGATCACATGCTTCATACCTGCGTGAATCTGTTTAAATCACTGACATACAGTGTTTTACAGTGACTGGAACAAAATGGTTAATGACAACTTTGCTAGTTCTGTAGCATGTATATGGGTGTTTCTCATCCTATGGGGCACATTGCCCTTTCTGCTGGGGTTGAGGATGGAGAGAGACCAGCTGCAATTACGTGTTATCATTGGTGCCACACAGTCTGTAGCAGGCACTGTGGAAGAAGGGGAAGAAGATAAATCGATGCTTCAGGGGCAGCTACAATATAAAATTTATGATTGGCAGCAGAACTAAGAAGTGTCAGTCAGCAATCCATCAGCAAACTCTTCCTGATTTATTTTAAAAAAAATAATCCTTTGCTCTTCCAATAACTTACTGTGTTTCTGTAGTTATAGCTCATCCAGTCATTGCATATAGGTCCTTTGCAATAAATGACAGAGTGTCTCTGTGAGTGGCTAGGCTGTGTCCAGGACCATGCCCACAGCTTGCTTTGTGAGCTACAGAAGTACTAGATGCTTAAGTTGTTGGTTCAGATTTTAACAAATAGGAGGGAAGATAAAGCCCACAGGGCTGTAAAGGAAGGATTTTTGTTACCGTTCTTTATATGGTGAAAATGGAGAAACATTAGTAGTTCACTCTATAACCTGCCAGCTCACAGACAGTGCTTTGTGCGCCATACCCGCGTTACAGCGTACGGTACAGAAATGCTGTCTGATGACACTTCCTGTGTGTGTATATAGTGGTCGAAAGGAAAACATGTTTGGGGTTCCCTTCTCTGGCTCTCACTTACGCATGCTCATTCAGGGTCTAACAGGCCAATAAAATGACACAGTTTGTCTCGGCTGTAAAGGCAAAGCAATGTTGTTCGTCTTTGCAACGGTAGGCCATGATGCAGCAGCACCTCGGAGTCCCAAATGGCACCCACTCTGCTTTCCATCTGCAAAGGGAAGATGAGTGTAGGAAACTTGATTCCATCTTTCAAGTTTGCAAAGGCTGTTTGACTGCTTTCCTGAAACTTGAATTTAAAACATCTGTTCTTACGACATAGTGGAAAAGGCTACATCATTCCTACATGTGAAATTCAAGAGGACAAAGGCAGATCAAAGAGTCCAGCAATAATGCATTGGGAGCTGTGTGGCTACAGATGTTTCTCTGGAGATCTGTGGAGGGAATATCACTGAGTTCGTGGGTGCATTTTAAGTTCAAAGGAAATAAAAATAAAGTTTTACAAATATGCAATTTTTACCACGACATCACTAAACCCAGAATAGGTAATGGTTTTGATCACCAAGCACACTGGAAACCTAAACAAACCACTTGGCCAACATTTTCTTTGGCTTTTGAGCATCCTGATGATATAGCTGCATGTTCTGCAAAAAGTATTTAGAGTCGCAGGATATGCAGCTTCACTGGGCTTTAACAGAGTCCATAATTTTCTCATGTTCGGGTTTAATTTTGGTCACTTTGCAGCACAGTATCAGTACCAATGGAAAACATTGCTTTTAACTTCTCAGCGATAGCTTCTCTTTAAGTTTCTTAATGGAATATTTTTCACAGATTTGAATATTAGAGTGGCTTTTGAAATGGATGTTTCTCATCTGGTGGATACTCTGCTTCAGCTGTAAATTGCTAGCTTACCTGTAGGGCCTTAATTTATAGCTGGTTTCCCCGTAACATTAACTTTTCAGTTATCCACTTGCCATTGTGTCCTTCCTTTAATATTAAAATACATTATGGGGGGCATTGACCTTGAAATTTTACATATATTAAATTTGTTGTCATGGTATTTAGGCTGTAGGTGTGCTGGTCTTCAGGTTTTTAACATAGCTTTTAATATTTTTTAATTTCTTCATTTTAGGTGTTCTAACTCAGTATTTAATATATTGTGTGTGTTGGAGTTGACTATAGTTTCAGCATACTTCTGCCAATACACTGCGGCCCTCATTTTCTTTAGTTCCTCAAACCAGTTCTTTAGCTTTCTTGTTTTAAAGAGAGTGTTGGCTTTGTGGTAGTGACAAATACTCACTTTTGCTTAAAATAGGCTTTCCTTCAACCAACATGAGCTTTGATTTTTGTCTCTGCTTGCATACTCTCCCCTGGGCCAAGCATTGTGCAAATGTAGAGCCAATCTACCTTTGCCTAATTGTAAGTCAGATGAAAGATGATTAATACATTTTTAAGAGTAAATCTTTTTATGGAAAAGAATAAATGTACAAGATCAGTTTTCAATGAAAGCATCCGGTAAAATGCATGAAAATTTAGAATTGGATGAGGGTCTCAGTTTTCAAAATAAGCAAGGTTGTGGGCTGAATCTTCAAGATTTGGACAGTTTTCAGACTAGTGCATCGGTCCAGGCACATACAGGTTGGACAGAATATTTTTAAAGCCGAGTGAGAATCATTCCATTTCTGATGAGAAGAAGTAGAAGCTAGGCCACTCCGTGCTTATTTCACTACTGCTCTTGTTTTTAATGTAGAAGGGGAGGGTGTGCTGGACTTTCTAAGAACATGAGTCATATGGAATTGTGCTCTCTATATGCCTTACGCTCTTTCACCCTTCCTGAATAACTCGGAATCTGCTGGCAAAGTTCAACCAGATTTCACTGAACTTTGCAGAAACTGAATCGTCTTTGGAGGTTTTAGCCACTTGTTCCAAGCTGTGAAATTTCACTGTTGAGTTGGGGAGACAGATCCCGGTTAGCTCCTCCAACCGAGGAGGCGCCAGGGTCCTCACAGCTGCGGCCCCGGGTGCACCTGCTGGCCCGGTAGCCGGGAGGCACGGAGCTTCAGCCAGGCCCGGCTTCCGAGGTGGGAGCAGGGATAACGGTGCTGGGGTTGGGCATGTGGGAGTGCGGGGACGGAGAAGTCCGTAGGGAGGGAACCAGGCGTCACTCACTGCTCATGGAACAACTTGTTGTTTTTTCTAAATCTTCCTCGTAGTCCAAAGGCTGCCCAGTAGAGGTAAGTACGCATGGAGCAAGCAGATCAGTAAACGCTACTCATCAGCTTCTAATTGCCCCTTCACTTTGCCTTCTTAAGAACCCTTCTCTCGATCCTTTCAAAATGCCAGCTGAAAAGCTCTTCTCCTTTGTCTCTGCCCCTTGATTTTTCTCCTTTTGCTGCTCTGCAACTGTCAAGCTTTGCATATAGCTATTTATAAAGCCCTTACCACTACCTTATTGATTTAGGATTTTTAGTTTATGATTCTGTAATTTCATTATTCTAGAAATAATTGTGTGATGCCTTTATGTGAAAGTTGTGCTGTAAAATCAAAAATGTTTGGTTCCCCCCACCCCCCAAAATAATAATATTACTCTTCTCCCCTGGAATGCTAGGCATGGTGACAAGATTCTGAGAAACTGGATTAACTGTTTATGATAGGCATCACATTCAGCCTACACAATGATGGAATGATAACGTTTCCATTTAGGGAATATCATCTCATCCTTGGAAGGCGCTCAAATTCCTGTATGTGTGTAGTTAGTAACTCCCTGTGAAAAAGCAGCTTAACTAAGCCATGATACTAACGCATGGCTTTCTAGTGATGTAGTGTATTGTTGTGAAAAACAGTAGTCTCTTATGAATGTAATTAATAACACTATAAATGGTGTGACTATTTGTACATTTGCTCGTACACGTAAAACTGTCGCCATCCATCAGAAAGCACAGAATGAAACCAGGAAGCATACTGCTGGTTTTAGCACTTCTTTTAAGGTGAAGGGTTAGTATTAATAACAGCTGGAACTCTAGAAGTGCTGAAAATTGTAAGTACTGCAAAGGTTCAGCGGTAATTGGGAAAAAAATTTAATAAGAAAACCATTGCAATAAGTTTGAACATTTATCCACATTTCTGATAGGCCCTTATCAAACTGGATCTAACCAGCATTCTCCTCTCAGCTCCAGTATCTCACAACAGATAATTTAATAAGAGAAAGTAGGCCAGTGGCCTAAGAGAAACTGAACATTTGCTCGGTCTCATGACTTCACCACAGCAGGCAGGCAGAGTTGGGGAAGGGCGTTAATTTAAGAAAGTGTGTATAAGGAGGGAGGGAGGGAGTTAGAGCTGAGATTTGCTAAGAATATAGAGCAGTATTTGTAACTGTTGGTTTTGGGGTTTTTTTCCATTTGCCAGCCAAAACAAAAACCAAAAACAGTTCCATGTCATAGAAACTTCTTGTTCAATCCAAAAATAGTATTTTCTTTTTTCATATTTTTTAGTCCTTAAAAATGAATCTGAACATCAAATGTGTATAAAAACCCCAAAATCTGGATGCTTAGGAATTTACAGCTCAGATTATTTACCAAGGTTGGCATATATTTGTGGATAGTGCAAGCTGAGCCAAAGTTCCATTTTTCCTGTCCAAGGCATGTGTCTTGATCTTATTCTTCAAGTACCAATAATTTTCCTGCATCATCATAAATCAAACAAAATTATTTGTCAGATGTTTGCATTTGAAAGACCCATAGCACTGAGGCCATAAACTATGAGGAAACAATGAAGTCTAGGATGACTGCTTAAATATTTAAATAACTTTTGTATTTTATGCCTGTGGTTGTATTTGTAAATGTTTCTGTTCTTGCCAGGTCTGTACATTAACGAAGGAAGATAACCGGAGAGTGGGGGTGATTCCAAGTGATGAACAGCTCCATGTGTTACCTCTTTACAAAATTTCACAAACAGATGAATTTGGCACCGAAGAGGGACTGGAAGCTAAGATAAAAGCTGGAGCCATACAGGTGCTCACAGCTTTTCCTAGAGAAGTACGAATGTTAGCTGAGCCTCTAAGAGCTACCAAGAAAAAGAAACCAGACACAAGGAGGACCCTGACTGAAAAGCAGCCATTAATAGATAAAAAATATCCAACACCAGTAAAGCTGAAAACTGAAGCCCCAGAAAACCTTGGCAACACTTTGCATTGTTTAGGTGAGTGGTGCTTATTAAATTCTGCCAGTCTCTTCTGACACTGTGTTGCCTCTTACCTCTCCGAGGGGAAGGAAAAGCTCCCTAATACTCGGTTTTCTAAAATACTTGTATAGCTGCCATTTTAGGGGCTAATGAGCAAGTCACCGTAGTCAGTATTCTCTCTTGGCACAGGAAAAAAACAGGTGATCGCCCAAAAATAAGTTTGTGGTGGTGTGTGAGCACCAGTGAAATATTTCCAAGTTCCCTTATTCTAATAAATAATGGCAGTAGGATCATCTTGAAATACTGTTGTAGGACTGCTTATCTAAATAACCAACACAAATTTCTCTCATTTGAAAGGACAAGAGCTGTGTTATCCACTTCTTATGAAAGACAACGGCTTTCTCGGAATCTGAGTTGATGATAATTCCCTATTGATGGCATGAATACTGCTGCAAAGCAAGAGATTTGCAAAAAAAACCCAGGTTTTATCAAATAAGACAGTGCTTCTCAGATTGTTCTGTGAAATATTATTAGCAGGGGCCAGAGAGGTGGAAACTGTCAGCAGCTGGGTAAAGGGTACGCCACGGTTCTTCTGTAACAAGAGGATTACTGTGGCTAGAGCCTCCTGCTACAGTACGTGTTTGTGCAACGTAGAATTTTGACTTGGCTGAGCTGTGTGAAGGCGCTTTTGATTTATGCTGACGTACCTGGGGTCAGATTTTGGACCAGTACTTCAGAGGATACAGCTATTCTATGGGACTTTGCAGTAAGGAGAAGGAGAAAAGAAGGAAGAAGTGGAGGAAGCCATGGACTTAGGTTCTGTGATCAGAGGGGGGGAAAAATTACTAAAAGGAATTAAAGCATAGCCTGTTTGCCTTTTAGGAAGGAGAGAGGAACATTAGCCATCCTACTATAATTTTGAATTTTATTTCATGAGAGACATCCAGAATTATGTAGTAGATTTAAGGGGAGGAATACTAGTTAAATGTGTTTAGAACAACATCTGCATTTTGGGGGGATAAAATAAAAAAAAATCTATTTGACACATTTTCATAACTGGTACTCAGCACCCTGCTTTGTCTCAGTAGAGGAGTCAGGGCAATGAATAAACATTGCATATAGCAAGATGGAATAAGAACAAGAAAAGCAGTATTATTGACACCCCTAGGAAATGAGAGAGGCATTCAGTTAATCTACATGCAAGTTTGGGAGACACGGTCCAGGCTTTGAAACAAATATAAAAGGGCTCCTCTGGCTGAGGACGACGTCCAACAATAACTCTGAAGCAATGATTAATAACTTCCATCATGCTCAGGGTGGACTGGAAGTCCTGGAATCTCTAGAGGGCTCTGGTTTGGGAAGGAATTCTGAAATTGTCTGATCTCACTGGAACGTTGTTTTGAAGCACTGAAATAGCGTTATGAACCACCTACCTGTACATGACACTGTAGTTACAAAGAGGCATGGCTTCGATATCTGAAAAACAGGGCTGTAACAAATGGTACAATATCCAGAGTTTTGGCATATGCTTTGGGAACACAGAACTTTATTTCTTGAACATGCAAAAATAATAAAATAACTGTGTAAACAAGCCAACTTACATAATTCGTTTGGACTTGAAGTATTTTGGTAAAGTAATTTAAAAGGGCTGCTGATAAAAATACATCATGGAGTGAGGAAGAAATACTTTCATGAGTGAGGCAGTTGTTCAGAGATGGAAAAATAAGAATGTGAATAGGAATATTTAGTTTCTATCATAAAAAGTGCAGGTTTTGTCATGGAAGTCGCGATAGTGGAATCCTTCAAAACAGATGTCAACACTGTATTCCCCAAATCTGCCGGTGGCACCTATTGCTGCAGTTGGCCATGTGAACAGTTTCATAGAGGCTTTGCTAGCTGGGCAGCAGTGGCAGAGGACGTTCAGGTTTGCAAAGGGCAAGGTGTTGTGCTCTGCATGAGATAAATAACTTGAAGTATATATGCACATCATTTATGTGTTGACTGTAGTCATACAGGACGATGGCTGGGTAAAGACCTTAGCACAGCACTGCTGCCCTGCCCCTAACTCACAGTAAAATGCAAAGATCTGTAAAATAGGGTTTTAGAATACTACAGTATTGTACTTGTACATACAGGTCTTTTGCGGTTATGGGGGATCAGTCATTGATTGGTTCTTTCCATTCTGCCAGTGGCACGTATCCTTTAGTCCTGAGGAATGGAAAATTTTAGTCTAGCTGAGATTGTTAGGCTTAATATGAAAACAAAATCAAAGGGCCTGTGAGTCAGAGAAATTGAAACTAGACTATCTAGTAGTCAGTCCTGATGGTAAACTAGAGGAAACGATTATTTAAATCAGGATCCCTTCATATTACTAGTGGAATTCAATTCTGGTCACACCTTTTAAACATAAAAAAAAGACAAAGGATTGAAAAACAGTAAAAATAGATAGAAAAACTTACTAGGGGAAGAAAAAAGAATACTGACTATAGTTTTAGGTAAGCAGTGAATAAAGTACCGCTAAAGGTACGTTAAGCAAGTCAGATATTACTATTAAATTTTCTCCTAATGTAAGAATGAAAGAATACTTAGCTACACTTCAACTGTAAAGGAAAAGGTATTGATAAATGGTGTATGTAATGTATAGTACTTGATTTACTAATGAGGACAAGAGTTAGAATATTAATTCGGCTTTTTAAATATTAAAAAGAATATGGCAAACATGCGATTAGATGAGATAACTGTGGTATATACGGTCAGTCATGTTTTCGGCCATGTGAGGCCATCGCTTTTTGCAGTAGCCTGGGAGGATCATGAAGGAGTCTCAAGGCCAGCTGTGCCCTATTGCCCATCACACAAAGGTAGTACGCTCTTCTGAAGGAGGCCTGACCGTCATTTCAGAGCCATTGCAGTATCCCCCAGCTGGGAAGCCTGGAAAGCTTGAGAGACTCCTCTAACCTGCATGTCTTTACCGTGTTGAGAACCGGAAATTAAAAAGGGAAAGAACGGACTCTCTTGTCCTCTTTACTGTCTTCACCTGGCAGCGAAGGTGGTGGTGAGGAGGACCTTCTGAGTGCTGAAGACAGATTCAGTCAGCTCGGTAGAGCCTGCATATGTGAAGACTTGCTTTGAATCTCGACTGTGCCAAGTCTTTTGTCGAAATGCTGTGTATTAAATAGGGTGCGCTTGTCACGCACCTTCTGCCAACAGCAAGCAGCACAACTGTTAATTATTACATTTGTGCTAATGCTGAGAGCCTTTGAAATCCCAAGTTATTACAAAATGCGTATTAAAAGATACAGGCCTTGCATCCTTCCTTGTATAGTCTTGTCATTTAACCACATTATTCTGGACAAATAAACTTTACAGACGGAAAGGTTATATTTTTGTCTCCATAAATACTAGCAATTCTTCTTGGCCCACACTGGATAGAACAGGAGATGAACCACCAACTTAGAGACAGTTTCTCAGCTGGCCACAGCAGAGTAGTATGGCAGCCAACAGTTCCCAGGGCAAGTGCACCAGGAGGTGTTTCTGGGGAGCAGTGCCACCTTATCTGAACCATTACACATTTCCCTCCACCCATATATTTAAATTCACTTCTCTTAATCTCTGCCTGCAGACCAAAGAGCTTCTGGCAAGAGATGGGGAATCTGCTGGAGCCACGGGCATTTTGAGAGTGCTGTGTGTTGTTAAAACTCCTTTTCAGAGAATGTAGGTCTTTCTTCAAAGATGATGGAAAGTGCAATTATCAAGTGCTGTGTTTCAAATCTTTTGGAGGAAGGCCTTGGTCTGGAGGGTGTTCTTAATTAAGTTAAATGCTTTGAGTTTGATTTCATCTAAAAGGTTTTTAAAGAGCTGATGCGGCTTCCTTATGTCCCTCCACAACTTCAGTATTTGCATACTAACTATTGTGTCCATATTTTCTCCCACTTCGCCTTTTTTGCATTCCTATTGAAAGAATGGTTTTTAATCCATCACTAATTATAAATTATTAGAAGACAGAATAGAAGAAAGAATAGTTCTTCTATATTCGGTAAAGCAATTAAACGTTCTGTGTATTTATGGAACGAAGAAGAAACACTGACAGAGACGGTCTTTTATGAGAATATGCAAGAGCTCTCTGTGGGGTGCCAGTCTGCCAGCAAAACACATGTAAAGCAATTTCAGGGCATGATGCAAAGCCCATCAGAGTCGACGGAATTCTTTCCCATTATTCCAGTGGGCTCTGGATTGAACTTATCCATGACCAGAATGAGTCATTTCAGGAGACTGTTCCACAAACAAGCACAGCTGCAGGGTGCCAGGACTAGAAATTGATTAGGGAGCTGACATAAATTTAACAAGCATGTCTCCACAAAGATCTGAAATAATTAGTGTGTGGCAATTAGATGGAAGACAGCCAGATAACAGGATGCAGCTTTGTAAGGATGGATTTACCTGGAGTATGTTCCTAGATACTTTTTTTTTTTAAAGAAAATTTCTGAGCAGTTACTTGCTAATGCATGCATCATTGTAATTCAGTAACTTCTTTGCTGCAATGAACAAGATCTATAAACACACTTTTTCCTTCAGTCGTAATATGGGGTTAAGGCAGCCAATAATTTTGATTGTTTCACAGGCTTAATTTCAGACAGACTAAAAACATTTACACAGTGCTTCCTGCTAGGCTGGGTAGTGCTGAAGGCCAGCAGTCAGCTGCTGGCAAGTGCTTATGTAAAATTGGACTGTGTGAATCAGGACTGAGTAGTTATTTCATTTTATCTGTTTATTTTATTCGTCCTTCTGTGAAATACCTTTCTATTTTATATACCAGCAGACTGACTGGAAAAGGTTAAGGCGTTAATTCAGCAAGGTTATTATGTATGTACTTGGAGTCACAGAGATATTCCTAAAAAGCTAGAAATAACTAGTTTGAATAATCTGTAGTCATCCTGCATAGCTTTCATATTAGAAAGCAAGTATGAAAATATTATAAAAGCTATATTTTTATTAATTAAGTGAGGAAAAGTACTTACACTTTGGTGTGCATTTTTTTTAGGGAACAAAGCAGATGCTTTAAAACCTGGAATAAAAATGGAGACTTCCGATCACCTCTATGCCATGAAACATACTTCAAACACTACTAAAAATTGCTCCTTATTAAAACAGTATACGGCTTCCTCCCCCTTCAAGGTGGATAGTTTACATCCTTATTCATCTTTAGCACATAAGCCTGGCATAACAGCAGTGACTAATATTCAACAAGATTTTTCAGTTCCCTACGGGTATTTTGAATGCAGTAGTAAGCAACCTCACGTGACACCTTATGTTAATTGTAAGAACTTCGATGTGTCAGTCAAAGATTATACTGGAATTTTGCTGAATGATAAGATGAATGGTGTGCCACCGATTCTTCCAGAGGTCACTGCTCCAGGCCCCCCAGCCCATAAAGACCCCCTGCCCACTATACTTGAACATCAGCCAGACAAACAGAATTGTCAGCTTCAGTTAGACAATTCTCCTTCTTCACAGATGATCAGCTCTTGCGATTTGTCAGTACCGCTAAGCTCTCCAGCAAAGGATGCAGTCGGAAATGAAGCTGACTGTTCCCATGGATGCCCAATAGAAAAGGGCAGCTCCCATCAAGAACAGATGTGTGATTTTGACTGTGTTGACGAAAAGCAAAACAGTGCACTGGGACAGCCGACTGACTCTGAAGAAAAAGCTGAGGAAATGTGGTCAGACAGTGAGCACAATTTTTTGGATGATGACATTGGCGGGGTTGCTGTGGCACCTTCTCATGGTTCTATCTTAATTGAATGTGCAAGACGTGAACTCCATGCTACCACCCCTATAAAAAAACCCAACCGCAATCATCCCACAAGAATTTCTTTAGTTTTCTACCAACACAAAAATTTAAATGAGCCAAAACATGGTTTAGCCATGTGGGAAGCGAAGATGGCTGAGAGGGCGAAAGAAAAAGAAAAAGAAGCAGAAAGATTAGGAACAGAGAATACTGAGCTAAACTCTAGCAGCAGGAAAACAAAGCAAACAAGTGAAAACAGAGATATTTTTTATGAAGACAATGAGTTCAACCAAATTCCATCACGCAGAGCATTAACAGTAACTAAGGATAATGTAATAACAGTATCTTCTTATGCCCTTACACGAGTTGCAGGGCCTTACAACCATTGGGCATAGGTTTTAGTATCAAATGCCTCCTCTTGGTGCAGTGTTACACAGTGTTTCTTTAAGGTGCTGTTAAAGAACAAGTCTCGTGTCGTTTACTCTTTGCTCATCTCAACCATTTTAAGGCTGAGGTAAAAAAAAAAGGCGGGGGGGGATTTCTTCTTAAACTGTGACTTTAACATTTGGTGGTGCTCAAGCACATTTTAAGCAAAAAAAAAAAAAGTTGTATAGTTTTAATACATTCTAAAAAAGATTTTGTTTAGGTTATTAACCTTGATTGAATCATTCAGTTTATTACCTTTAGGAATTTATATTTTGGTGCTTTAAATCAAGTCTGTTTACTACAAAAATCATTTATAGGGATTTTAACAGGTTCACATTTTATGGTGTTAAATCAAGTTATACAGTAATAGCTCTACACAGCTCTTGGTGCTTAACCACATCAAACAGTTAAAAATAAATAAGCTGAATTATTACTTCATGGTGCCATTGCTTTAACAACTTCCAACCATTGCTATATAGTCCAAATTGCAGATAAATCTTTTAGAAAACCAGTGAATTTTTTTCTCTAGATTTGTCATTATGTATGAAATGAAGTTATTGGTAATGATGGCTGGAAGTTGTTTTTAAGCTGTAAATATATATTTTAAAAGCACTTTCTATTTTTAAAATTAACTTGAAATAGTATAGTATAAGGATCATATTGTCTAAGGTTTGTGCATACTCTACAGAAGAAATCATTTTATTCTTGCTGTGTAGAGTTCCATATTGTTACAGCTGCAGTATGTATGCTAATAGCATATGTGATTGTTTTTAGACTTGCCCTTTTTCATCGAAGATTTTATGTTGCATATAAACAACAGTTATAAAATATAGAAACATTTTATTATTTTCAAGAGAGTGTACAAACATGAAATTAGGAGACGTCTTGTCAATACGTGTGTTGCTGTTGGGAGTTATGAATATTATTTGGTTTTTTAACGGCAGCATTTGTTATGATTTCTTTGAGCAATAAGTGCATAAGTCTCATTCGTTTGGAGCATTATAAGTTAATATGACAACCAAATGTTCCTAATGCCTCAGGGGTAGGATTGTTTTGGGATAAAAAAAACACCCCCTAGAGTTGCCTTATCCTATTCTGGAAAAAAAAAAAATTAATTTGGGGAAAATACAAAGGAAGTGTTGGAAAAGTATGAAATTTCTAATATTTAACAGCAAATTTTTCATTGAGAGTAACCTATCTGTAATATTCACCAGCTTTTTGAGTTCAGTTTTTTTACACAATGTTTTGTAAATTTTTTGAAGTGATTTTTACATTTCATGTAGAAAGGGTTGTATTCTTCCTTCCAAACATATGAAATTTATGTTCTCCATTTCTGTTGAAAAAGTGACATATCATGAAATGAGTATTTGCTAAACCAGAGGAAAAACAGACACTCCATTGCTTTTAAATACTGTAGCATCCCACTCTTCTTTCTGATTCTCCTCTCCTATGTATTTCTTTTTTAAACTTATTTATTTAAACCAATTACCAAATGACAATGTTAGCTAAGGACCGACCTCATCCTGCAACTTCTTCCATGAGAACAGCTCTGCGTAGCCATACCTGCCCAGTCAGAGCCAGGAGGACCGCTCAAGCCAGGACTCCTCTCGTGACTGAGAGCTGCAGGATCAGGCCCCAGAGACGAAGCTGTACCTTAATTCTGCCTCGGAGTCCTCCCCGGCTGGGTAACCTGTAGGTATAACGAGGTCAGAGTTTTCCAGTGTGAAAAGATACTAATAATATACTTGATAATATTGTAATGTAGTGGTGCTGTAACAGAGGAATATGAACTATCTAGATCTGCTTTATTTAAAACCTAGACAAGGTGCTTTTTCCTGGAAAAGTTGAACTGTACGTGCTATATTTACAGTTTTGGTACGAAAAGTACACAAATTGTATTTTTAACACATAGTGCCAGTTAGGACCTTGGTGCTACAAATACTTAAATGTGGCTGTAGATCAATGAGACTATTCTCCTGTCTAAATGTATACACGTATAGTGTTTGCAGGAGCAAGGTCTGAAGTAGCAATCACTATGTAATGACCTTGGGTTCAATTCTACAAATTCCTGTCAAAATTAACAAAAATGTTGATGGCAGAGGTTGGCCGAATTGAACCCATTCTTTGTATCTTACCGATTTTAAGTAAAATTTGTAAAAACCGGGTATGCTGCAAATTTTAGTTCAAAGCTTAATATTAGTTCAAATAGAGGATATGAAGGGATTGTAAATAATAATAAAACAGAAACAATATTATGCCATCGTTTTGTACCAGCAGTTTTATGCTTCTTGACTATGTAATATACAGTATACATCAAATCATTATGGTATTTTGTGTGCCTTAGATTTCCATTTTAAAACTTGTCTATTTTTGGTGAGCCGAAGATTAGTAAGAATTCCAGCTGTCCATACAGTAAGTAGTACTGTACGTTCTCTAGCTGTTCCATTCATGTATTTGCAATCTGAAAACCCTTGTCCAGGACCACGATCGATCATTTACAGAAAAGATTAGTTTCATTGGTTTCACTGATAGTGCTGGTAGCTTTAGTTTCTATAATGCAAATTGAAAATATCATTTATCATTCAGCACTCCCATGTGAATAAAATTTTTCTACACAAAATTAGTAAGTTACAAAGCCATCGCTTTACCTTTTAAAATGTTCAGATCAGCAAAGTGGATCATTTTTATTTGAATCTTCCCTACAAATGCCCATGTTTAACTTACTTCTGTACGTTCGGAGACTTCAAAGACAAAAATGTTCCATTGAAAAACCAGCAGCTTCCCTCAAAGAAGTGAGAAACTGAAGGGTGGATATAAAAGGATACCTCCAAACATAGCCCCTGGCAAGTCACTGCACAAGTAAGTCCAGGTCTACCTTTTTTGAAATGGTGATTTTAACAGAGAAAAGTATATCTTAACATAATAATTAATGCTATTAACTGATAGGTGCTAAAACTCACAGTTACTACTTTATTAAGATTACTTACAGGATAAAAATATATCATCTATACAATAAAATATCATTCACGGTGCTCTTTCCTTGACTGTCTGTCACGTAACTACTGTTTTCAACGTGTACCTAACAGGCAGGTTAGCTGGCCACTTTTACTTCCTGCTGTGGCACATAGCAGGTTGTGATTTGAGAAGCTAATATTTTCTATTGCTGTACTGCAGAATAGAAAATGCAACTATTTACTGTTTTTACAACTGTGTGCTATTTATTGTAACATTTCAGAATATTTATCAGTCTTGTACACCAGTTATGTTGTTTTGAGTAAGGATATCATTTTATAACAGCATTTGTCTCTGAAAATTTGCAAATCTGTGGGTGTATTGCTTTCCTTTGCAGGCCACACAACCACTTGCAATTTGCTCTTACCCCTTAACAAAGTCCTTCCAGGATGGCCAGATCAGGAGCTGGATCTAAAATTAAGGTAGCTGGCTAGGTCAGACCTGCATATTGTACTTGGTTTCCAACAGCTGGCACTGTGCTCTCAGTGAAAAACCAGAAAATGGATTCAGGTGTGGGCTGGCGGTGGGGTGTGCTTGTCTTTTGATCCTTTTTCACAGTATGCTAGCAAAAACTGTTGTGATCCTACACTGGCCACCTCTGACTTCCCAGGAGAAATGTCTCTCATCCCTTTCTCCACTGGGTCCAATACCACCACTCCACCTTCACGCTGGAGGGAAGGAGTAGTGCTTTCTGCAGGAGCCCATTCTGTTTGACTCACTAAGTCCCTATTGGAGTTACTGCAGTCACGCCCAGTTAAACAGTGAATTTTACTCGTGTGGTTTCTCTGCACTTACTGATTTGTAACATGCTATTGTATTACAGAAAATAGAAAAAATTATTTCTATAAATATTCTAGTCACAAGGTCCAAAAAGCTTTTTAAGGACTTACAAATACTTGTGACTTTCTAGCTGTAGCAGTTGTATTCAGATTTATTCTTTTTTTTAAGGACTTTCTAAGCTAACTTTTACTTAAGAATAACTGCTGTTAAAAGTCCTTACCTTACCTATGACAGTGCTTCTCTGTACTTAGAACAGGAAATAACTGTAGTATCTAAAGCAACCTTTTGTGTTAAGCATGGGTAAATGACAATTTCCTTAGTACTTAAGATTATTTGTAACATACAACTGTTCGGGGGTTTTTTAAAGACCTTTTTAACATCATCGCAGTATTACGCTAAATTTGGTGGGTTAAATTTGGGTCCTGTTTGTGTTGCTGCAGCCCCATTGACTGCAATGTGCTCATTTATCAAGCTTTCATGCAATTTTCATATTTGACTGGATGGATATGAGTAACAGTTGACCAAAGTCTGTGCCGGCTCAGACCCTTGCAATCCTGCAATTAAGAGGTTTTGCAAGGACAGATGGAGAGAGATTTGGAGTAAATATTGTACTTCTGGTTAAACACTGCGGTTGTATTGTTTGTAGCATGAGAAGTGATTCAGGCCGTGCAGGCACATCTATTTCAGACCAGCTTCAGGCTTATGTTCTTGACAGCTTTTTTATTTTTCTTATCCAATAGGTTGTTCAATGAGAGATTAGCATGGAAGCATGCTAGTAAAACTGCATCTTCATGGTTTTATGTTTAAAATGTAAGGTCAGTCTTGCCCTTTCTCCTCCCATGAAATTTCTCTCATGTGAAAGAACTCGTGAACTCTCATGTGAAAGAACAGTTGGACTTGATGATCTTAAAGGTCTTTTCCAACCTAAATGATTCTATGATTCTAAATTAGCTCCTTTTATCAAGCAGTCATCAGCTTTATAATCCACTTATATAGATGTGATTTTTCTCTTTTTTTTCCACAGATACCCTGTAATTTCTAGGTTAATTAAGGAAGAAATAACTGTGCCCTCAGATATATGAGAAACGAAACTGCATGTCCACTTCCACACTTTGTATATGCTAATGGCAGTCACATCCAGGCAGCATTGAACAAACTCTCTTTCAGGTCTATTGTGTTTGCGAAAATTCAGATTAGGGTCTTTGTGACATATCTTCCATAAAATTGTGCTTTATTTCTTGTGGGAACGGTGTCTGCCCAACTGTGACCCCTGATGCTGTCTATGATCTGATCTTAAATAACATAATTAAAGATGAGGAACAGTCCACATTTGGAAATTCTGGCTTCCTTCTTAATTTTATCAGATGTTGATCTGACTTTCTGGAGGAAGTGTAGAGGGAATATCTTTCCATAAAATTAAACTGTGGAGAAAGTTGCCATTGATTATTGTGACACCATGGTGCTGCACTGCAATGTCTGTGTTACAGCATTGTTTCTAACCAGTAAGGATGTGTCCTCATGTCACACAGCTGTGGATAGATGTCCAAATAAATCTCTTTCCACTGTTCCTCTGGAAACTTAATTTGTTCTCTGCCTGCATATACTGGTTTAAGGAAAAAAAAACAGAACAAGAAAACAAAGAGGAGGGAGAGAGTCGGTCACCCTTCCTTTAATCAGTGTAGGTGAACAAGGGAGCGAGCACTGCTGCCACCGCCAGTCTGCTGCTCCTTCCCACAACTGAGATACAGAATATGGAAAGCTGATGGGATGCACAGCATGAGTAAGTCACAGGCAAAGCTGTGAAGGTGCAGTCGGCTTTTGGGACAGCCTTCTCCGTACACGTAGTTGCGGGGGTACTTCTTTACATTGACCCTTTTTTTAAAAATTTGTAAACTTTTTTATTTAGTCTGTGACACATTTCTGTTCTCCTTTTAAGATTAAACGGAGTGGCCAGTGTCAAAAGTCCTGAGGATGTATGTAGCTACTTAGTGGAACAGTACAGAAACTGGCTTCAGTGTCTTCTGGAATTACCTGATGTTTAGTCAGACAGTTTTCACAAGTTGTCTACATGCTGCTCCGGTATGTTGCTGCAAAATTACATGACGAGTTTTATACTTGAGGTTTTCCCAAAGACCAAGGATTTCTAATAGTAGTACCTAATCAGGCACCAGTATACGTACTGATCACTTCTTCTAAAGAGTGGTTGAAAATATATTTTGTGTTAATTACTTCCCTGTTAAAACATTTGTGGTTATTTTAGAGGAGCGAGCAAAACTTTTTGTTTAATTCTGCCATTTATATACTTGACTAAATTATGAAGACTCAAGTCTACATAATGCTATGTTGTCTCCCTGAAGAACACTTAATTTGACTAGTGTTGATTAGTACGTATTGCTTTCTACACTGTACAGTTGACATTGAATACCACAGTCACCTTTCTCACTCCATGGTCTCTTTATGGATCATCTGCTGTGGTTAGCTGTTTTCACAGTCAGTGCTAGATCACATTATAACCTGCTGCTGAATGCTTTAAATGCTTGTAACTACTCCAGAAGTCCTTCCTATCCCTCTGCAGATCTGCTTCAGTACTCAGTATTAGCAGTATAGCTGTCAGCCTGCTCGTGAATTCCCACGCACACTGTCGCTGCTTTGTATGTAAATCAGCCAGTCTTCATCTCAGGAATATCATAAGAATTTATTCTCCTCGTGACTATTCTGAAATCAATTTCTTTCAGTCATCTTTTATTATATGTGTGACAGTTCTAGGGGTTTTTTTACTTCATGTTCTCTCATAGCAAGCCTAGAATATCACAGCTGGGTATTTTTTTCATTCCAGGAAAGAGGAACAATTCATTATCTGTCACAATCAGCGTTTTCTTACTTTTTAAATCAAATAATCAATTTTCCAGATAATTTTCAGATTTCTTGAGGTAATTCTTACACTTTGTTCTTATATCTGCAAGCAGCCAAGCAAAAGAGACTTTGCAAGACTAGAAAACTGCTTGCTCCCTGAGAAGGAAAAGTCATCCTTTCTCAGGCTACAAGATTTTTGCTTCTGTTGCTAGCATCTCTGCAGAATGCCCTCTTTTCTTTCGGGTTACTCTACCAGTTCTGCTCAAATCTTGACATAAGACGGATGCTGCAGACCCTGCACAAGAGCAGGAGTGTTTCTTTACATCTTCTGGTTAGATCAGTCATAGTCCTTATGAGAAACCCAAGTATTGCATAAGTTAAATGCCTTAACTAACATAGGACAGCTTGGAAAAAAGATGTTCTTCCTCTAGCAGCAAGTGGGATTGATTGCTCTTGAGCAGAAAATAACTAAGTAGTTACTGCCTTTTATTAAAGGGTATAGGGGTGTCAGTATCACCGTTTTCTTCTGAGACGTAAAGACTTTAGGATTCTTTTTTCAATCCAGTTGCCCACTTCATCATCCCAACATTGTTTACAGCGTTTAACCGCATACTTGTAACTTCAGTTTTAGAAGATACAGGATGCTTCTCAATGCTTTATCCTTAATTCTTCCCATGACAGTATCTTCTTCTCTTCTAGTGGACCATTATATATGTATTTTTTCCACGCATACTTAGATTAAAATGCTAGAATCTTCCAACAGCATACTTGCAGTGAATGCAAGACTGGGGTGCTAAATAATTTAACATGAAGGTGGCTTGCTCTGTTTGGTGTGACTGATTAACAATGCTGTTTTCAACACTTTGCACACCTTACCAGCTTTCCTCAAAAAGTCAGAGGATGCAGGTGTAGACCTCAAAAAAAACTACATACGTGAGAAGGGAGGACAGATTTGGCAGTTAATCTACAGAGTTACCCGTTACAGCAGATGAACTGTATTCCAAAGAAGTGCTGTTGCAGTGGAGCAAGGGAACCGCTAGTTTGATGTTCAGTATTGCAGTTGTTGCCACAGAACATTTTAATACTGTTGTGGAAAGTTTTGTGACCTGATCAATATTTTACATGTATATCTGTATTTTTATTATAATATTGTAATGGAAAAGGGTCTAGGGTTTGGGAGTCGTCTTAAAATAAGAATGAAGGCCCTGATTCTCATTTATGCTACTGTCCTTTGCATCACATTAAAAGGATAAAGGGGCCTTAAATGGATGTCGATTTAGCTTACATCCTGCAGAGTATCCCATTACACTGACAATGGTATAAAAGGTCAGTAGTATAAATCAAAACCGTTACCAAATGACAGATTTGTACAATCATCTGAAATCAATTTCATGATATCCCTATTGTGCACATACTGGCCAGTAACATCCAGATTGTTCTTAGTTTAGAAATACAGGTTGAAAAGAAACTGGCTTGGTTTTTATCAGGTTTTAAGTATTCACTTATATTGGCTGTCCTTTTCCCAACATTGTCTACAAAGAGAATGTGGTAAAAGATTTGTACCTTTAGGTAACGGCCTGGCCAGAAATCTCACAGAATTGTCAATAATACTATTACTAAGCTTTGGTAGTTTTTCTTAAGATACTTGCTTCCCTTTATCATAACTTGATCCCTTTTACCTGATTATATAAAATGGGGTTGTGACAATCTAGTGAACTCTGTTCTTTTCTGACTTAAGACCCAACAGGGTGTGTGCAGTATTGTGTGACGCTGTCACACTGGGGTGAGTTTTGAGACAAAAAGCTAAAAGCCAACATTTTCTGACTGCCCTAACTGTGGTGATACTCAACAGTGAAACTGTTGGCACTGCCCTGCGTGCTTGAGTCATGCAGAGCTTCCCTTGTGGCTGATGGAAGCTTTATGTAAGCATCAAGCCCCACTACGTTGCAGTTACAAAACACAACGCAATGCAAACTTCTCTTTCAAAAAAAGTTTGAGTAAAAGGAAATCTATTTTCATTCTTAAATTTCTAAACTGCAGTGATACTGCAGAGCCTGATGAGAACAGATTTCGTGCTAACTTTGTGAATGCCAGTCCAATCCGTGCAACTCAAAAGGCAGCATCTGAACTTCATTAATCTCTTGTCCTCAAAATGAAAAAATAACTGTGGGCAAGAAAAACAAATGTGATATCCCAATACCACTAAAAGAAAAAGCCAGTTCTAACCAATACAAACATTCAGACACTTCTGTCTTTAACAGTTAATTATTCTACGATTATTTGTTCAGTTTGGAAGAGACAGCTCTTCATAGTGTGACAGTATCATACCAGGTCATAAATACTGTTCAGAATTTGCTGTCATAAGAAAGAACGTTAATATGTAAGGACACACTGTACTGAAATGCTATGGCTAATGAATTCTTCCCTGCTTTGCAAAATTAAAAAATGAACAGTATGCCAAAGCAAAAAAAAAAAAAAGTCAGCATTTTCTTTCTTTCCTTCTCTTTCTTCTTTTCTCTCTTTCTTTTTCTTTCTTTCTTTGGGATGCATTTGATATTTATTTATCAATTTTGAATTGGAAGTTTTGGATTATTTCCAGTTTTCAACCTACTGTATTTAGATCTGGAACACAGAATTAACTTTTTTAAACAAAAGATGATGTACAGGGAGAAAAAAATCAGAAAGAAAAAGCACTTCATTATGTCACAGTATTTACAGGAGAAAGTATAAAAATTACTTCTTTTCTCAAAAAAACATTTGGGGCCTGATTCTTTCCTAGTATAACTGAGCATAGCTTCATGAGGCTGGTGAAGCTGTGAAGAGTTACGCTAGCTGAGAAACTGAACCTTAAAATCTTCTTTGCAGACAAGGGAACCCTTACCAGCAGTACTTGAAGACTTGTGAGTTGTGACTGCATGTTACTTGAAAGATCTAATTAAGCTATGTTTTTTGGTGCAAGCAGTTGTTGTACATGATTTCATGTTTATGTAGCAAGATGCATTGAAATGTTGATACTAGTATTGAAACATACATGTAAAAATTGTTGTTGTGGAAATTGTCTGTTCTGTTCTATTTTTCTTGTGTGTCTCATCTGTTTAGAACGTAAACTTTCTTTTTTTTTTTTATTGTCCTAACTGAATAAGGCTAAATGAATACTGTAATTGAAAATATATTTTAAATCTTGTCATGAGTTTTTAAAAAGACTATTACAAATTGTATCATTCCTGATTACACAGAACTTTGTGGGTGGTTTTAAATAAATTTTATACTTCTATTTTGCACTTAGTCGTCTAATTTTTCTTTCCTGCATTTTTCACGCATTTTTTCTTGTAAAATGCTCTGAGAAGCAAAAGTTGTTTCCCCAGTACAAACCAAAGCAAAGTCATGCTGAAGTATGTATAGACTAAAAATTTAGGCCAAGAGAGCCTATGCCATACAATTTACAGCAAAGTTAATGCCCTGCTTCACAATACAGCATATAATGCTACATATATGCCCCATCAAAAACCATTACATGGCTTGAAATTTTAGACAAGGAATTAAAAAATTACTTATTCTAAAGCTAAAAATACTCTAGTCTTGCAGCATTATCTGAGGGTGCTGAGAACCTCATCAAAGATGTTCTGACAATAGCAAGGAGTTACTCTTAATAAAAATACTGGTCTTTAGATTCTGTATGTTTATATAATTTACCCTATAGTCCATAAAACAAAAGGCAGTAAAACATCTTGTTAAGGGAGGAGTAAGAAAATAATTGCTAATAGAAGTATTTTCATTTTATGAGCCATTTTCCCTGTAGAAATGTTGCTCTTACCACTAATAACCATCGTTACATGTAGAAATACATTTATGAATGAACTCAGCCCTATAGGACTACAGTGGGTTCACCCAAGTCAGCAGAGTTTCTGCATTGGAAAGGGATGGGCATAAATCATTCAGCTATCTGGTCCCTGTCATCAGTCTGTCTTTGCTTCATGCAGGACTGACCTGTCCCAGGCAGAGCTGTACAGCAAGAAGCAGCCAGAAAATTCTGAATTTCTTCATCTTCTGACTAAAAAGGACAAAACGGTTTGTGAACACATCTACACAGCATCTCTTTTTTCTACCAGCCCTGTCTGGCAGAGCAAGGTTATAGGAATCATTTACTGTGACTTTTAATTCCCATCCAGTGGAAACAGTCCAGGTTTTATTTGCTTTGAATCAGAGGGTATGTTATTTTTTCTCAAGACAAAACAGACCTCAGCACTAGTCCACTTTACTATGTGACATTTTAGTGCAGAACAATACTAGACAGAATTCCTGTTCTTTAGATCTGAAGAAAAGGAAGAACACAACTCTGAATGTTCATATTTGCTTCTTTTCCTTCTCTAGTAAGCATAGTAGCAAAAACTGCTCTTAAAATAATCTTCCAAATAGCTGGAATCTCCTAGAGGACAGAAAAATGCTGCTATCCTCAGGCTTCAATAATTCCCTAGTAATAAACTATACATTATGTGATATGGTGCATCAAGTTCCTGGGAGCTGAATGCAGTAATCCAACAGGAAGGCCTTTACTCTCCTGTTTAATTTGCTGCTCTTTTAGAGGATAATCACTACTGGGTTTTTATAGCAACAGCTCCCAGCTTGCCCCAGGCCTTCTGTAAACCATACTATCACATCTTTCAACAGAGCTACACATTCTATGGTTTGATATTAGAGCCTGTAACCTATAGCACAGGTGTCTAAGAAAGCATGTGGATTCTGAATAGCACTTAAAGACTTAGGACCAGATCCAAGAACATCATTATCAAGGGAGAGACATTGATGAGAAGCAGCATTTTCCAGCTCCCTTTCAGGAACTGCCAGCCAACTGCATATTGCCTCCTCCAGCATTCCCACTGCCTAGCGTGTTCCCAGTCAGAGCTACATTTCCTCATACATTATGGAGCATATTGCATACAGAAATTTTAAAACACACCTTCACCCATAGCTTGTGGGAATAAAACCAAACCAAATTTACCTGCCCTGACATCCCTGAAGGGTTGCCAAACATGAGTCTATCTTGTAAAGCTCAACACCTAGAGGTGGGGTCAGTACTTTCTCGTATTTTCGATTTGTTATATAAATTATGTAGGTAATAGAATATTGATGTAGTACAGTTGGTTGCTTTTAAATTCTTAAGATGATATAGCCTTTAATTATGATATCTATTAAAATTGTATAAATTGTTAACAATAGTTTAAATTGCAAGATAAACTTTTTTGCTAGTGCTACAGTTACACATTTCTACAGTACTCTAATACCTGATGAAGATAATAGAACAGCAGGGTTTGCTGTTGGATAATGCTAATGCTGATTACTGTGTCATACATTATTATATAATACTAGTTTACATCTTCAAAAGGGGTATTCATTGCAATATAGGACTTTCCGTGAATTTTCTACATCAAGAACAAGCATCATATTCAAATGTAGTTTAAACACAAGATAGTGCTTCAATTAGTAGTGTTTTGGTTCAAGAAATGTCCTAGTCTAAAATCAAATAATTACCACTAATATCCATCTGTGTTTTCAGTCTAAGACTCGCTGGAAAAATACTTAAATTGTGGAAATTTAAACCCAGCTGTTTTAATAACCATCAGAGCATGATTCCTGAGATGGGCCTCTTAATTCCCTGTCCAGTCTGCTTACTTCTGGATACACTTGCTTTTATGATATATACCAGTTATACAAAATTCTTAGTGGTTGAATTCTTGAAAACGTCCATGTCTTTTTACACAAGGCCAAAAATTACTTAAAATCCCTACTCTATCACGTGCACGTCTCCATTCATTCATAACATAACTGGGTAACACTTTGCTGTTCGATCCTGAGGCAGTCCTGAATCACTGCTGAAGGCATCATGACTTAGCCTTATTTTTCAGCTCAGAACAGTAGAACTTTTGCCTCCTGTGGCGTAACAAACAAGCCAGCAGTTCAGCTTCTTGTGACCACTTTGTTTTACACCTAGACTTCTGGTTTTGCATGGTGATGACTGACTCCCTTCACTTGGGGAATCCCTCAGGGAAATGAACTAATAATCCTGTGCTTCATCAAGCAAACGCTGCTATGATAGACCCTAACTCACTTCCACAATAGCAGAAAGCCTTGTAATGATTCACCTGGGTTACAGCTGCTACAAATTTTAAGGGTGAGATTTGTTGGGCTGTTGCAAATTATCCTGTTCTGTGAGGGTACCAAGCTGTAAGTGGCTTAGGTGTGCCACTACTTAACGACCCTCCTTGGGCTGTAGCTCTTGTGAGATCTGACCACCTATATAGTAAAAAAAAAAGAAAAAACAAACAAACAAACAAAAAAAAAAGGACTGCTTTGCTGCAGGGTCTCACCAGCAAGCCTTTCAAGTGCTAGAGGCTCTGGATCACCTCAAACAGTACAGGCAAGTATTCCCTCTACAGGTAATTTCTATTGCATGTGAGCAAATACTAAAGTTTTAGTCTTTATTCTCTGCCTTCTCGCACTGAAAAAGGCATTACTTGGGGTTGTTATTGCACATAGAAGTTCTCAAGGCATTCCCTGCTTTTCCTGTAAATCACAGCCTGTGTGGTCCACAGCAAGTTAAATCTCTGAATCTCTACACTTTGCTGTACTGCACTGGGAATTATGCCTGCCTGTCCTTCAGGTCAGAGGCTTGTGCTCTGCTGTGGGAAGAGGGTAAATATTGCAGGCAGTAGTAGAAGTTAAATGGGTTCTCAGCTCTCAGTCTCCAGCTTTTCAAACAATGGAGCTAAGATTTTAAAGGTGTTCAGGATTTTTCTTCCAATTTCTCTTCTTTATTGCCTGTCTGTAGAAGTGCATTAACTCTTTCATATAGCTTGGTTACCCAAGATTGTAAGGAGATAGATGAGAAATCCTTTCTCGTATACACTGTCAAAAGCTGATGCACCTAGAGAAATGGGGCCTTCCTAAAGGTACTGAGGACTCCCTAAAGCACTCAAATACAAGTCAGCTTGGTTAAGAAGAAATGAATCCTTAAAACCTGTGCACTTATTTATGCCAGGCAGCTACTCCTGTGCTCCCTGATCAACATGAATTATGCCTCTTCTATCTTCCATGAATCATGAGGAATGATACAAACATTATAGCTCTCCTTAGACAGGAAGCCTCACATTAAACTAATGTTCATAATAACATTTTCTCCTTCAACCAACATTAGCTAAAACCTATCCTGTATTCCCCTAAGAACTGTAAGACTCAGGTAAGTATTTCTGATTGAAATCAAATGTTAAATGGTTAAGCAAAATCTTAAGTCATAAAATTTGAAACCAAATCTGTCTGATTTTAGTGCAGAAGCTATTTTACTCTTAAAAGATAGTTATATTCTCCAAAAGGACATTTTCTCCTTTTGCAAGAAATGTGTTTCTCTGAAATGTCACATGAATTATGATCCTCCAAAACAATTTTCAAAAGGGTGTCCTAATACATCTTTTCAGTCATAAGAATGTTTTGGGGTTTGGGTTTTGTTTTGTTTTGTTTTTTAATTTTTAAGTGTCAAATGGGACTATTCGGAAGAAAAATGTATTTTGTACTTGGTTAGGAAAAGATGTTTAGTTGTTTATCTAAAATTACTGTGCCCAAGCATCGGTTCAACTGAATGAAAACCAAGCTTTCATGGGATTGGCAGAAGAATAGCTGTAAACAACACAGACCCTGCAGGCTTCTGTGTAGGGATCTGAGTTCAGGCCTGAAATAGAAATGGTTTTAGTAGTTACCTCACTAGTGGTGAGTTGCCCCATTAACAGGGCACCGAGATGGTATTTGGGTTACATTTCATCTTGGCACCACTGACAATCTGTTCACTCTTCTATTTACCTCAGAATATCCTCTAAGTTATTAGCAGAAACATGTTACGAATTTCTTTTTCTTATTTTTACAGAAGGATGTCTCTTTCTTGAATCTAGTCTGTGTTCCAATTTTTTAGCTGAAGATTTTTATGTATCACTTAAGCTTTTTTTTTTTATGTAACCACAGAGGCTGTGTAAGGCTTTATGCTATAACTGCAGCCAACAACTACAGTTCAGGTAACAGCAAGACCACATTTAATAGCGTGCATCTCTTCTGCACTGCCACTACCATTGCCTGTACTAAAACAGTTTTGTAAGAAAAGACCTTCATCATTTCCATCTAAAGAGCCCTCTCCTTTCTAGACTAGCTGTCACTGTGGGCAGCACTGTCCTATTAACAGACTTAATTTTTCTACATATTTTCTACCTGGTTTCAAATCCTGTTCTAAAAATGCTACTGTTTGTCTAAGTGGGGTTTTTTGTTCATAAATCAGCTTTGGGCATGACTACATTAGGATGGGAGTTGCTTCAGTTCTCTGTCAGCACTCTTCAGAACTAACCCAGCCTTGTTATATAGATCCCTTGTCATATCCCTCTTATCCATCCCAGCGACAATTATAAACCTTTCGTGAAATACATTGGAATACTAGTTGTGTGAAGTATATCATATGCAATGCAGCTGTGGAGTATTGAGAAGTGTATTCTACCTTTTAAATAATTCTGTAAACCTCTAAGGACCTTTAAAGCTTATCTGAGAGTTAATTCTTGGTACTTCCGATGGCGTTCACTAGGGTTCCTCAGTGAAAGTATGCCTTAGGCCCCCTGCCACTACCATTTGTCAGCACCACGAGTAGCGCCCGATGATCAACTAAGGCTAAATTATAGCTATGAACAACTACCGGCCTTCATTCCATTTACCCTCTAAATTCAGTGTAAATTAACATTGTGCCACTTACTGAGATCACAGTGGGATTAAATGCTGTATTTAATTTGTATAAACTACAGCAAAATGCAGAAACGCTTATTCTTGAGTTAGAGATGTGAGTGGCATGAATATGAGAGGTAGTAAAATGAGCTGTATCAAGACCAATTCCCTAATAATTTCACAGGGTCAAACCTCTGCATGTAATACCAATGCAGACAGCTGTGCAGTGCTCTAAAATATTCTAGGATTCAGCCCTCTAGGACATAGGGTCAAACTTGAATTTAGGAAAGAGCAACCCCTCATCAAATACATATATCCTTAATTTTAAATTTAAGGAAATAGTTACAAGTGCATCCAGTCTCACAAACGTATACAACCAGAGATGTGACAGAAATTCAATCCATGGGGGATATACACACTATGCTGCCCTTTCTCTGTACTGTAAAACTGCAATTTCTTAACCCAGGATGCTAAATGTTCTGATTAAAATCTACAACCTGTTCAGTAAAAGCCCCTACATGGAAATTCTATAAATGGGACCTTTATCAGACTAGGATCTCCACACTGCTTTTGCAATATCAATAAATGCTAACAACTTTCACCAAGGGATAAGATTCTCTTCTCTGAGCTACCTGAAAGCATGGTCTCAAGTCATTTTACTGAATCACTACCAATTCCCTTAGAGAGCTAACTTTACCAGTTAAATATATTGTATGTGATGTTCATAGATCACGGAACACCCCAGGTTGGAAGGGATCTCTGAAGACCATCTGGTTCAGCCTTTTGTGGAAAAGGGAGTCTAGATGAGATTATCTAACACCATGTCCAGTTGCATCTGGCAAACCTCCAGTGGTGGGGACTCCACCACATTTCTGGGGAGGTTCTTCCCATGATTGATCTTTCCCACTGTAAAAAAGTTCGTACTTGTATGAAGATGAAAATTTTTCCCTGTGCTCCTGGTGCGTATTAGCTTCAAAATCATTAAAGTTTGTTCATTTATGCTAGAACATTTATACGAATTCAAACTTTGTCAGAAGTCCATTCTCAACCCATTTAATTGTGTAGCAGACCATAAAAGCCTTTCCTGCGTCACCCTGTGACTCTTAAAAACAAACAAATAAATAAATGTTATTTGCAATCTGCTAAGCCTGATCAGGTTGATTTAACTCTGTGATGTCCCTCCTATGTTCTTGAGGGGTCTGGCCAGTTCAGAAACACTTTTGTCAAATACTTTGTGTAGCAGTATGTAATAAACTTACAGTACTGAACGTGTCATGTTTGGGAAAGTGTAAAGCTTCAGTACATATGACTACAGTCATAAAGACTACAACAGACATGTTTGCGCAAGAAGAAAACTATGATAATTTGCTCAGAAGGTTGTATACTGCACTTGGCTCCTACAACTCAAGTGTCAAAAAAGCCATTAACTGAACTGTTGTTATCATCAGGTATTCCTGGATGTCTAAAAATGTGTTTGAATCTCTGAATGATCTTTTCTAACCTTCTGAAGAGAATACATAAATAAACCCATCAACAGCTACAAAGAGCAGGTTCCAGTGATAACATGTATAGATCTGAAAGTTAATTCAGGCATTGAGCAGGAGGTCTAGAAATGTATTTCCAACAAGAATACGAGAAAAACACAATATAATGATCTTTCATCAAAATTGAGTGAAATAACCATGTCCCAGGTATTGACAAAGGTCTTACGTTAACTGGACAGATAAAATATGACCAGTTACTGACCATTATTAGTTTTCTGTCCAGTAGCTTCATGTTTGGTATGAAACACTAATTTCTGTGTCTTCTCAATTGTACAGATTGTCAAAACTATGTTTATTAGAAGATTAGAACTTCTCCTTCAATTAATTCCCCTAAATACATAGTATGAATACACTTAAATCTGTTTCTGGTTTTCTTCAACCAAAAATAAGCCTCCTCCACATTTTCTTTTACATATTTCTTTCACAGCACGCACCTAAGGTATCTCAAACTAATTTTGTTCTACCTGATGCAGGAAATATCACAATACCTCTGTTGCTGCCGTACAGTGACAAGTGTTTGGTACGTGCTTAACTTTTGTGTAAAGGATACTATATATAACAGGTGTTCAGCCATTATGGTATCGAACACTATATCTAGTGTCAATAATGTATACTGATTTATTAGACAGTAGTAGTGAAGCAATCTGTGCTAGTAATAAGGGAACTTGCCTCTGAAGCATACCGTTCTTACTGTTTTCTTACAACCAACCTTACCCATGTTCTCATTTTCAAAAGAAGGGGAAGCATTATAACAGTTTCTTGTTTCACTTCATTTCAAAAATAGGATATCTACTTTTCCAAGGCTGTAAGGTAGAACTTAAAGGCATTTCTAAAGGCAATGACAAATATTATTTGCTGCTGATACCCGGTCATTCCTTTTAGATTGCAAACCGCTGCAGCACATACTTGTTTTGCGGTAAGTTTATGATACAATCATTCTGAGACACCTTAGGGGCACTTTGAAGACAGTAAAGATTTGTTTAATGACAAATGTAATTATTTTTCTGCTTCTTCAACATCTCGGGGATCTGAAGTGGGAGTAATTGGTCAGCTTCACTAAGGGGAAATATGTTTGTATCTCTAAAATAAATTACAGGATTTTTTTTTTCTTGGCTGAAAGTGAGCTACTGCACCAAACAACAAATATAATGTGGCAAATGTTGATAAATACCAACATCAGTGCAGGTCCAAAATTTATACCATATGCAGAAACAGTACAATTTCATATTCCTTGAGCTAATGGAGAAACTCCTCTGTCTCAAAGCAAGCCATACACTAACTTTTTGGACACCCGTTATACTCACTAAAGACCTGTCCAAGATATCAAAGTCTCAATCTATGCTCCACCTACACCCAGTCAGCATGCTTCTACTTGCTACATCAGTGTTTATACTTTTTGGTGTATTAGCTGTTGCTTCTACAGTGCTGAATCAGTAATGCTGGGCACCACTGTGGTAGTGGAAAATGTATTTATTTCTATGACTCTGTTAGGTGGTATACAAAAAGGTCTTGTTTCTGAGAGCTCTTTTAGTCACAGATCCTTAAAAAAACAAACAAGCAAAACCCAGAAAGCTGTTAGTTTTTAAATAACAGTATTTCATCAAGTACCAAGTGAAACTTTGTTCAAAGGGGATATATGTGTTTTCGTTCCAGAGAAACTCTAATTAGTAAAGAGCATGTATGCCACTGTGGAAGGTGCCAGAGATCAACTTCAAGGCTTTCCTGAGCAAAGGTAAGCAGCTGAGTACTAAAGGCCAGAGATCCAAAGTATTAACTGTGAGATTTTACTACTGTGTAGCATTTCTTGATACCAAGTTCTTTTCTTTGCGCTTTTCCATTCATCTTTGTTAAATTTACTCATTGTACCAAAATACATATGATATTCTTTGATTATAAGGTCTAAAAATTTTATTTTTTTCCACAATATCCCCAGCTTATTCTTAACTCCTGTAACCACCAAGAAGCCTGGAAGCAGTATATGCTTTACGGTTTTGCTTTCTAATTTGTATCTTCATCTCAACTTGCCATTACTTTAAGGTAGCTTGTAGAAATGTATCTTTCAGACTTCTGCCCCTTCATCAATTTTGGATTAAATTGCCCAATGTACTTAAAAGATACTTAGGGCGCCTAGAGATATTTTAAGAAACAAGACTAGAAGCGCTCACATTTTTTCACTGTGATTTCCATTACAGCTGTTCTTTATCGCAACAGCATGGCTTATTTTGAAAAAAAGGATGCAGAGACCTAAAGAATTCGATTGGAGCCATTAGTGTACTATAAATGGCAGTGGCAAAATTTGCCAGCTAATGGTAGCAATGTGTATGTGGAAAGGAGAAAGTACATGAAGTAATGTTCTACTTGGGGCACAGGCTTGTGGTTTCCTATGAGCTTCTAAGGCTTTCTTTGAGAGCATCAGTAAGAATTATGCATCTTCTGATAAAAAGGCCTGTGCTGATTTTGGCTGGGAGTTGAAGTTTCTTCATAGTAGCTAGTATGGGCCTATGTTTTGGATCTGTACTTAAAAGTGTTGATAACACAGGGATGTTTTCGTTACTGCTGAGCAGTGCTTACACAGAGCCAAGGCCTTTTCTGCTTCTCACCCCACCCACCAGCGAGAAGGCTGGGGGTGCACAAGAAGTTGGGAGGGGACACAGCTGGGACAGCTGACCCCAACTGACCAAAGGGATGTTCCAGACCGTATTATATCATGCTCAGCGTATAAAGCTGGGGAAAGAAGAAGGAAGGGGAGGACTTTCATAGTGATGGTGTTTGTCTTCCCAAGTAACTGCTATGTGTGACAGAGCCCTGCTTTCCTGGAGATGGCTGAACACCTGCCTGCTCATGGGAAGTGGTGAATGAATTCCTTGCTTTGCTTTGCTTGCATGGGTGGCTTTAGCTTTACCTATTAAACTGTCTTTATCTCAGCCCATGAGTTTTCTGTTTTACGATTTTCTCCCCTATCCGACCGGAAGCGGGCAGTGAGCGAGCGGCTGTATGGGGCTTAGTTGCTGGCCAGGGTTAAACCATGACAATGCCCTGGGCCAAGAGACTGAAGAATGGAACTACTTCATAAAATACTGACATTTGCTGACAATTATTTTCTCCTTTAATACAATTTTGCCACTGTCCTTTTCATTTATAGCGTGGGGGAGAGCCCCATTACCTTTTTAACCTCTAATCTTATTTCCAGGTTAGAGTACAGATTCTGCTTTAGTCAACTGACTTGAGTTGGATGGAATTATGCCAGGAAGAGACATGAGAAAGGTTTAAAATGTGTAGACTTAAAAATTAAGAGCTATACTTCTCAGTGTAAAACATCTAAACCCTCATGTAATCTGCAATATACTTTAAAGGGCTAAGGGAGATCTTTGTATATTATTGAGCACAAAGTGCTGATACAGATTTACATTCACCTCGTGGTCTCCTGCTTCTTTCTCTAGTTGCCCTCCTACAACTTAATCCAGCCCACCTCAAGTAAGAGTTGAATGCTGTTGCCTCTCAAGGTTTATTCCATCACCAACTTTGTTTTTAACGACAACAAATAAAACTTCCAAGTCCCATTTTCATTTACAAGGTGTCTTGACTTTACTCTCAAATGTTAAATAATAACTCATGTGTGTATTTCACCTCAAAGCAAACTTGTGTAAAAAAAACTATTTATGGGACAGAAAGCCCTTTAAGTGCTGTTGCCCATAAACTATTGAACTACTTACTGCAATGATTTCTGGCCGCAGTTTAAACTTCAGAACATCTTAAGTGCTTTGATGAGTCCCTGTGGTAAGTCTGCTGGCCCTTCACCTCAGATGATCCCGTTACCCTGCCACTAACAGCCTGAATGCTTATGCGTGTAAAAGCGGCTCTCACGAGTTCAGGGGCTCATGCGTGCCGTTGCTTCAGGCTGAGGGCTGCCTAGCTCCTACAGCAACGAAGCACCCGTGATTTGGCATGATAAGCGCCTGACAAATGCACAGACTGACGCCATCTACGAGCCGTTGTAGGGCGGGGGAGAAGGCCGAGCAGCTCGCCTGCGGCGGCCAGAGGGAACCAGAGGAGGCACCACCGCGACTACCACAGCTAGGCCCGGCTGCAAGATGGCGGCTCTCCCCGCCCGGCCTACCTCCTCCTGCCTCGGCCAAGATGGCGCCGGGACCCCTCCCTTCGCCTAACGGCCTCTCCCGCACGCGGCGGGCCGGGCGCGCGCCCAACCGCCAGCCCGGCCCCTCCCCGCGCCTGCGCGTTGGAGCCCGCCGGCGTCGTGCTGTCGCTGGCCCGTGACGTCATCAGTGTGCGCCGCCGGCTGCCGCCGCTCGCGGGGGTGGGCGCGCTTGCGCAGTAAGGGGGGGGAACCCGCTCTCGGTGTTGGGAGGTTCGGAGGGGCCGGCGATGGCTCCGGCGAGGCGCTACTCAGGTACCGCCACCGGCCGCAGAAGGGGCCCGGGAAGGGGTGCGGAGGCCCTGATGGCTTCCCCGAAACAGGCCCTCGGTGGCGCCTGGGGTGGGAAGCATGGCGGCCGCGCTTAGGCCCGCATTGTTGGCCGGCGGGGTTGGCGGAGGCCTGGCCGTGGCGGGGAGGG
>JANZLQ010000100.1:2973498-3000176 GCA_026212715.1 Elanus axillaris
GGGGGGGGGGGGGGCGGGGGTGGGAAAGAGGGGAATTACCACAAAAAAAAAAATTAAAAGAAAAGAGGGAATAAAAGAGAAAGAAACCTGGTGGAGGGATGGGGAGGGAGGGAAGCGGCGGAGTTGGTGAGCGGCCCTGCCGTGTTCGCGTGGGCATCTTGCCCTTGTTGGAGGAGAGGGAAACTGAGCCGGGGCTGAAAGCGTGTACCTCGGTCCTCTGCCGGCAGCGCTTCCCAACGGCGGCCGGGGAAGCCCTAAGAAAGAAAGAATGAATAATGACAAATAAAATCTATTCGTTCGGCGGAGTCACCTCTCCTTTAGCCTTCGTTGGGAACTCGCGTAAATTTTTGCTTTTAAATAGCGTTAGCCCCATTGTTAAGAGGGGGAGGGTGGAGATCGCGCCTTAGGAAAATATAATAACTTGTCTTGCAACTTTTAGTGTTTCCCGCTTTTGATGCGTGTTGCCCACCAGGTTTAGGGATGTAAAGATAATCTTTCATCGCCTTTTTCTTTCTTTTTTTTTTTTTTTAACCCAGAATTAAAATAGCCTGATGGTATATGTTTCAAAGATTGTAGCTGTGCTTTATTTTAATAGATTGCAGTTATAGAAGATAGACACCCAGGAGATTTTGCCTTTCGCCATGGCTCAGTTTGGAGGACAGAAGAATCCCCCTTGGGCTACTCAGTTTACAGCCACTGCAGTATCTCAGCCAGGTCAGTTTACATATCACTTAATGTTTGAACCCTGACATCTAGTAAATTTGGAGATTCCGTAGTTGGGTATGCAGTTAAGAGTGGCACCATGCTAACTAACTTATTTAAATTGTATTTAAATGCTTTAAGTTGGGAGTTTTTCACACAATAGAGACATTAAAGATCATTGCCTAGTACTAGCTGTTGGGCTGGGTTTTTTTAAGGGGTAGTAAGTAAAATCCTAGGTGAATTTTTATTGATTCTCTTGGTCAGTAAACAGGATACTAAGTTACTCATATGCAAAGATGTGTAAATCAGATCACCTTTCATCACATTCCATTGCTCTAGATTAAATAATAACAGCACTAATAAGGCATTACAGGTTTTTGAAGTACTCCCTGAGTTTCTTTTCCCAGGCAGTATAAATTAATGTTTACTAAGTATTTTGGCTTTACTAATATATTGGACATACTTCACATAGCGAAGAGGTCTCTGAAATCCACTGCTTGGATGGGGAGGGTTTTTTGGTTTTTTTTGTTTTGTTTTTTAATGCCAAGTTAGAACTCGAGGATCCCTATAACTGAAGATATCACCCTGATATCGATAGAGGGTTTCCTTTGCTTTAGCTAAAAAAGCCTTATATAATCGCAGGCTAGTGTGTTTAAAGAAAACCTAGCTGGCTAGATTTTCTTGTTTCACATTGGTTTATAAAATAAAAGGTTTTGAAGCAAAAATGTGAAGTTTGCTGGGTGGTAAATTTTGGTGCTTCTATTTCCAGTCCTGGGATGCTGCCTTCTGTTCTTGAATACAAAATGTTTCCTAAATATTGTAGTTTCATTGTCTGATGTGAAAAGGCTTCAACAAAGCTGTGGTCCTTTGAGGATTCAGGATGTCAAAATGTGAGCACAGGCAGTAACCTTTTTGAAGAGATGTCTTTTTAAAGAGTTGTATTTTTTTGCAGTTGTTCTTTGTATCTTGCTCTAGTTTGATAGGAAGTTGAATGTCATACCTCGTTTTGTCAGTGGTTTTACATCTGGGAGCTTAGCAAAAGTTGGGAATGCTTGCCATTCTTTGGAGGTGCATGGTGGGAGGCAGGGAGGAGGAAAGGGAAGAAGAACATATCTATCTCCTGATCCAGTTTTCTTTCCTGAAATGACTCCTCCATCTTCAGTTTTTTCCTTTGGGTGCAGGTCTAATCTGAGTGCATATCCTCAAGAAACTGCCACCTGCCCCTCCATGTGTTTCACAACACTCAGTCCCAGTGTGCCTTTTCCTTTTCCTCCATGCCCATTCAGTCCCACTCTCTACCTAAACTGTTCCTGTACTGAACCAGCTGCCTACAAGCAGTTTTTCAATGTTTCTCTGAAAAGCTCACGTTTCCCTTATCCAAATGGCACTACTTCCCTTCTGTAAGAAATTGCATAACAGCTGGAAAGGTCAGCTTTGGGAACATGGGAGAGAAAAACTTTGCTTATGGTTCTTGTGTCTGACTGGGTGATACCTTGGAGCAATCACTGGATGGCAGCATCTGGGGTGGAGTATTCTTGATACGTTGGCTGATGTGACAGCTAGTGCATCAAAAATAGTGGTGGAAGACTGAGGGCTAGCTCCATGTCCTGTTTCAAAGGGAAAGCTGCATAAAACCTGCTGAAGGGGAGGAGCTGGCAGCCATCTTAGACCTTGCTAAGATAGGACCAGAAGGGGGCCCTGGAGAAGAGGTGGATGGAGCAAAGGCACTAGAAGCACACACCAACTTCTTATCCATTTTCTTATTCCTATGACTCTGCCTTTGGTTAGCCTACTTCTGAGCCTCCTTAAATTAAATAAAGTGCAAAATTTAATTGGGGTAGGACTGGTGAGCATCGGTTGCTGTAGGAGATTTTTCACCTGCTTGATGAGGACAGTATCTCCAGAAATTTTTAGCTGTTCATCTGATCCAGCAGCACCCAACTCAGACATGAGAGCCATTAAAGACTAACATTTGGCTGCAATTTTGCCTTCTTCCTGTGCTAGTTCCACCTTCATTCATTTTCCTAGTGTCCCTCTTCACACTATAGTATCTTCTCTCCAGCCTCGCTTGAAGGCATTTAGCTCCTTGTGTCCTTGTGTGCAATCCTTTCCTATTCCTGCTTAGCAATACACAATCGCCATGTCTGTGTCCTCTTTCTTCCCTGTCTGAACTACTGAATCCAGTCCCTGGGATTCTGCTGCCCAGCTCCTGTTTTAGTACCCATGTACGTACTTGTTCCCTTGCTTTTTTAATTAGCAATTGTGATTTATAATGATTTATAATACAGAGTACAGGAAACTTTGTTTGCGAAGTATGCAGTGCTCTTTGGCACTGCTGAGAGCTGACGAACGGTGTTTACAGTTGAACTGCAGCTAAGTAGTCACCTTTCTTGCACCTTTCAACATGAAGCTGTGACTGTCCAGCTAGGTTGCTTGCCTGATGGAGATGCTGTCAGTGCTCAGGCATGCTGACCAGCATGTACTACTCATTCTCACCTGTGGCGGCTGCTGCTCAAGAAGTTGTGCAGATCAGCTTACCCTTGTGAATCTCGGTGTTCATATACTGATTTTTAAAAAACTACATTTACCAAATTTTTATATATTTTCAGAGGATTGGCTGAAGTTGTTACGTGTTTTTATGCATGCCAGCTGTTTTTACCCGAGTGTCAGCTTCCTTCTCCAAAGCATCAAGGTCCTTGGGTATGGGGGAAAGAGGTCTTGATTTTTATAACACAAGCAACATGATACATAGATTTTTCCTAAGCTGTTTTCAGAAGTGGTGACTGATGGTGTTATAAAGCCAGTTTTATAATTGCAAAAAAGGTAATTTCAGGGTTGGTGTTAGGTTTGGCTTTGGGTTTTTTTCCCTGTATTTCTGGCTCGCATGCTGTTTCAGCCACCCCTGGTGAAGAGGTAACTATATGAGTTAAGGCTCTTTGTAATTAAGGTGTGACACTCTAAGGTAGTTGTGGAGTGACATGCCATGTAATGAAGGGTTTCTGGGATCCCTTTGGGATAGCTTACTAATTACTGTTTATGCCTGTGCTATTAGAAGAGATATGGTTAATTCCAGGTGCCAGCAAAGATCTGTATGTGAAGAGAGACTCCTACCTGTAACACAGTGAAATTGTTTCTCTACTCCTTGTCTCATGGTTTTGTGCCTCACATGACTAAAACCAGAATAGTCCCTGCTGAGCTGGTTAAGCATTGTTAAAGCATAAATTAAGTCATGCCTACTACAGAAAAATAAAGTCTAAAAGAATTTAAAAATATCAAATTCCTAGATAGCACAGGTTGCTTTTTGCAAGTACTCTTTATACTTTTAACTTGCATAATGATGTGCAAGTTCCTGAAACGCCTGCAGAGGAGAATCCCCTCCTGTTCTCTCAGCGATTAATTTTTGACATGTCTTTGCTTTGTATCACAGCACTTGGCATGTGCTGTTTCCAGGGTATGGTTATGGTTGCACAGTGAAGCCTATTTTTATAGAACTGTAGTCAAGGAAAGTCCTGGCTGTGTTGCTTTCTGGCTGATTGGTGTCTTCATCTTTGCTATATCAAGATTTCATTGCATTAGAGTGAAGAACAGTGCACCTGACAAAAGAAAGCAAAAGCACCTGAAGCTCAGTATCTTGTTGTTGCTGGTGGCCCCTGTGAGGTGACTAAAGAAAAGTGTAAGAATAGGACAAGCATGTAGTGGATCTCAGAGCCACTAAGAAATAGTAGCTGATGTACAGTTCGCTGGCTTGCTGTGAACGGATGTCCTGTGATAAATACACTGAGCCTACTTTCTATTGTGCGCCTGTCAAAAGGAATTTATTTTTTTTTTTTAGTAAGTAGCATGGCGTTTGTATTGCAAGTCTGTTAAGCTTGAAGAAACTTAAAAACCTGAGGACCCAAACTCAGTTTCTGACAACTGTGAAAAGTGTCCAAAGCTCAGACAGGGTACTCCTTTACTGTAATCCTTATAAGGCTACATCACTTACCAAGGAGATACATGTAGCAACATACTTTGAAGATGTTTCCCTAATCTTAAAGGGTCTCTGGAATTTAGAAGCAACAAGAGGGACTACTAAATACTGTCATTTTGTTTGCTACAACAGAAATTTTCTGTAACCTAGAAAGGTGCTTGAGCTACAGCCTAGGACTCTTAATTTCTGTCCAAGCCCTTTCAAATGGCTTTGCCAAGGAAGGCATCTCCATCACTGTACTTAGAGAGATAATTACAAATCCTAAGAAGCTTTTGTTTGTCACTGCAGATGCTTGTTGCCAATAATGTGGCAGTTAGATGTCAATTCCACAGTCTGCGATTCATTCTGTCTCTTGGTTTTCTGTGTGATTTTCCCCCCCCTTTTTCTTTTAAACTAGTAATGTAAACAGTCGCCTGTTTAATCAGAGCCTGCTTGACTGAGATGAGTACACAGATGAAAGGTAGTCAAATTTAACTCCTGCAGTCTTTTGTCTTTGCCCTTTGTTAATAAGTTGATCTGCAGTGTTGTAGAAGACATGATACCCAGGTAATATTAAATGCTCATAAAGTGACAGTAGAGGTGGCAAGAAATCTTTTTTTTTGTCGTTTTTTTTCTGCCCCATAATGGACAAAATGGGATGAGATTCTTAGGGTAGGCTGGGAATTGTTTGAGGTAGTAATGGGTTATGCTGGAAGGGAAATTGTCATAGTGGAAACTGAAGAGCTGAGTAACCCCAAGATCTGGTTTGGGGAGCAAGCATGTTAATAATTTTGTGGGTATCCTTGGTACAAAAAGTGGGAGAGAACTTGTGAAACTTGCTTGATGACGCTTTCCAACTCCATTCCCCTGCGTTGGAACAACATTAGAATAGAACATTAGATTGAATGACAATAGCGTAGTCAAACATTCAAAGGTAATAGCATGAAGTGAATTTCTGCACTAATAGGAATTTCTGCTCAGCATGTGGAAATAAGAAAGATTAATGCATTGGTTATTTGCCTCGAGTGAGCCAGCAAAGTAATGCAGCCAAGAAGAGTGAAAGTTGTCCCAGGATGCAACAGAAAAGCATTTTCATTAGATTTAAAGGTCAGTTTCAGGTGTGTTATGTGAGGCATTGGTGAGGTTCCAGATGAGAGTGTGCTTCTGGATGGTCAAAAATGCATGTCCAAATTGGCCTTAATAGACAAGCAGGAGGCAAGAGGACCAAGAGAACAGAGGGCCTGTAATGGGAGAAGCCTCAGATTTGGCTTGCTTGGCTTCTAAAGAAACCCAAATGTTGGAATTTTCCAGGGAAAAAATTAATGTAATACTGGAAGTACTGTAACTTTCCTGTACTATAGAATGCTTGATCTACTATTAGAATAGTATTACTTCCTGGAATGCTTATGTGACAATATTCAATATGGATCATAGTGATGGTGATTATTTTCACTGTTGCTTATATACTTTTTCCGTGTTTCATTCCAAAATTGTAAGATGATCGGTGCCATCAACTTGTTTTCTGAAGATTGTACTCTGCTGGAACGAGCAGCGTGGTAGAGAGGATTACCTCATTCAGGATCTGTTGAGTGGGTTACAGCATTTTTGTGTATTCTATGATGATGATCACCAGCTACAAGCAATCTCTTACTGCATCCCTGGGTCAGCAATGAAAACTTCATTTTGGATCAGTAAGAAGAGTGTGGAGCACAAACTCTGCAGGAAGAATACTGTAAATCTGTTCTTCGTTTCATTGTGCCTCTTTAATGGCTTTGGAAAGGAACCCTGTTCAACTTGAATGTTCTTCAGTTCTGAAGATGGCTGGCTGACCTGTTTTTGCTGGCAATGTTTCCTTGCTGAGTTTTCTCTGGTTTTATTTAAATGTGTGGACTAGACTGATAGCTTGATGAAGTGATATTTGATCATGCAGCTGCAGATAACTTTTTTTAAAAACTCCTGCCAAAGAGGGAGCAGCTTTTCAGATATCTTTGCAGTTCTTCACTCAGATTTGCATTATGCAGGGCTCTTTGTCCCTAAAAGTTCCGTCCATAAGGCTTAAGCCTTATGTTATTCGGAAGGATCGCATGCGTAAGAAGCATAGCATGTGGATAGCTGCTCCTCACGATTTGTTTAATCTTCTGCAGTGAATTAAAAGCTGATATGGCAATAAAATAAAATAATCTTTCCTTCCAGGCAGCTTGAGTCTGGGCAGCACAGACTTTTCTGAGTAAGAGCTGGAGAGAGCTTGACTTGGTCCCTTTATATGTGGGGACCGTTTAAACCCCTTGTTGTTAGAAGGCTGTCCTTTCTCTACCAGCCCCCACATCTACAAAATCCAGCTTGCTTGGGGACAAAGGCAGTACTGAGTGAAGTGAAGCCTCATGCATTTTCAGGGGACATGTTCCATAAGCCTCCATTTCATGGCTGCTCTTACAGTAAAGATTTCTCTTGCCCTCAGATAGAATGAAATATACTAATTAATTTACAGAACAGAGCAACAGTCTTCATCTGGATCATCCAAAACCTGAAATAAGTTAAAGAATACAGTGTGTGTATGTGTTGGGTGTGGGTGCAAATGGGGATGACAACTACTAGAGCTATAAAATCATGACCAACTTGAGAGAAGGAGGTTAAGTGGTCTCTGTGCCTCTGCTTCGTGTACTATTTGTAAATGAATTTAGAAGAGAAGCTAGTGAGGTGTGATCCTTTATCTTGCATTTTGGAATTGGATTTATCTACTTCACCAGCTTGACTCAGGAGTGAAGCATCACATACTGTGTCTAGTATAACTGTCAGAAACCTCAGCTGTTTAAAGTGGCTCTTAATGTTTATTGTGTATGTTCTCTTTTCAGCTGCTCTTGGTGTACAGCAGCCATCGCTGCTTGGAGCCTCTCCTACAATATACACCCAGCAGACAGCATTGGCAGCAGCAGGCCTAACTACACAAACACCAACAAACTATCAGCTAACTCAGACAGCTGCTTTACAGCAGCAGGCTGCAGCTGCAGCAGCTGCATTACAGCAGGTAAAGAAAAAGCATTTGCTGTTGACTGTGTGAACTTTAACAATATTAAACAGTGGCTTGGTAAAGCCGTTCTTTCCAGAGAAAAGCAGAATGGGAAATGGTGAACGTTACAGTATAAACCTGGTGAAAAAACTGGGATTTTTAGGTCTACAGCTATCAATAGCTGTATTAATCTGTGAAGGTGGGAATTATGGCTATGGAGGTGCTGACTTTCAGCTATGGAAAGCCTTTTGGGAAAAGGAGTCTTGTGGCACCTAAACTGAGAGTCTCAAGTTCCAAATATCTTCCATCACTATATGTATCCTTACAAGCATTTTGCATGATTTCATACTGTGCCCTATATACTGTATAAGCGTCAGGCTTAACAAAAATTGCTGATTTTAGCTCTAAAGAGTACATCAGAGTCCACTCTAAAGACTAAGAGTATTTGTTATGAATGTAACATATGTTGATACTATTAGTTATGCTTTGTATTAGAATGGTTAAATGTGAATAGTTTCTGTCTAAAACTTGCTTAGCAGATAACTTGTGTTTGGTATTATTGGGGTAATAATACTTCCTGTTTATGAGATATTTTGCTTTTATCTGTTTCAGCAATATTCACAACCTCAGCAGACTCTCTATAGTGTACAGCAACAGGTTTGTCTGATTCTTACTGTGTACATCACAAATAACTTTAAAAATAATGTTGGTTGTGTGTCTTGTAGGATTTGTCTCCAAAATCATCCTCATATGGGAAGTTGATAAAGAAATTAAGTAATATTTTTTTGTAGTGAAGGAGAGCTTGAAGCTCATAAACTTGGAGAGATGTATCCAGAATGGAAGCCTGCCTACTACCTTCATGCAAAAAGGAAATTTAAAAACACATACTATTCCATGTACATGATTCCTGCTAAACTTTGCTCTAAACAGGGCCGTGTATTTTAACTGCTGGAAAGATGCTGTCCAAAAAAGTTCCCTTTTCCATATGGTCTTTGAACTTAACAGGATTTTGAAAAAGAATAAAAGGACATGGAAATTACAGGCCTAAGCTTCTCCAGGTGCCAAAACTTTTTTTGGTACTGCTGTTAACTTTCAGTTACAAAACACCCAGCATTTCTGCTTACTGAATAAACCTGGATTATGCAATCTTAAAATTAACCACATGAGCACAATTTTATGCATGTGCAAACTGCTGAAATGACCAAACCCCAAAGGACTATTAACTGACTCGGATTAAGCAAAAACTCTTACTTGTAAAGAGGAGATAAAATTGTACAATTTCCTTAAGCATATAAAATTAATTTATAACTTTATTTATTTTAAGTTGCAGCAACCTCAGCAGACCCTTTTAACTCAGGTTAGTTTGGTTTTATTGTTTGGTCCTCATCCCCAAACACAGATCATGCAAGAGTGCAAATTTGTGAAGTCTTGGGTAGTTTAATATGTAAAATTAACTAATATGAATGGACATTTTATTGGCACAGGTTTATTTTATCCAGATGTTAAAATAAGCATAGCCTTGGTTTCAAAGATTAATAGCAACCACTTTTCCTTAACCTTGAAGGGATTATGTGTGTTGATTACCTTGTAAATTATTTTTTTTTTGTTTGAACTTCAAGTGTTCAGTTGTTTTGCAGTAAGTAACAAACTGGGAAAATCTTTCTTTCCTTTGAGAAGGAATTTTAACTTTCTGTGTTAACAGTATTGCAGTATGTATATAGAGAGGTTTAAAAAGAATCTTGCTGAGCTTGACAGGTTTAAAACATGCAACCATTTAAAACTCTGTAAGTTGCTGTAGTTCTGTTTTCGCTTAACCTTTTAAAACATGCTTTTAAAAAAAGGTAGAAATAGCTTACTTAATTTCATTGTCTTACTGGGTTCTGCTTTTGTAAGAAGGCAAGCATGTGAATGTTGAGTTAGAGAAGGGTTTGTGTTAGCCTTGACCTTTACTGACTTCTGACACCACGGTTGGGATATAAATGGAGAATAATCTCTTTGAAGTGTGTATTCCTAGCAAAGTTAGGAACTTATCTCCTCTTCAGGCCCACTGTATGGGTTACCTGTAGGCAATAATGCAGTCTTTTTTCTTTTTTTTTCTAGACAATGTATGTATTTTGGGCAAGTTGACTTCTTTATTTAAAAAAAGGATAAATAAAGCCAGTCTTCATTCAAAGTAGAAAAGAAGTAATCTTAAACAAAACCAACCAGCCAAAAAAAAAAAAAACCCACCACAAAACCAAAACAAAAACCTTCCACCTCCTGAAAATATCTATTCAGAATAATTGCTTTAGAGACATTTTAAACTCCTGTCTACGTGGCTAAAGGAACTGTTCCTTGTAGGTATGTCAGCTAGTTATAAGATTTATAGTTTGCTTTATTTTGCTTACAGCCAGCGGTTGCACTGCCTACCAGTCTTAGCCTGTCTACTCCTCAACCGGCAGCCCAGATAACTGTTTCTTATCCAGCACCCCGGTCAAGTCAGCAGCAAACCCAACCGCAAAAGCAGCGTGTCTTCACTGGGGTAGTTACTAAACTACATGATACATTTGGTTTTGTGGATGAAGATGTTTTCTTTCAACTTAGGTAAGATGTAAATACTTGCCTGCAGATGTTCTCTGATACCCTCACTAAACAAAAGGTTTAGATTATTGCATTCTAATTCTGTGGCTCCACTGAGAGTGCCTGCAGTTAGTATGTTCTTTTCTGTCAACACTGAAAGTCAAATGGTCAGATAAGTTAATAGACACTAGATCTGAGTTTCTTTATGTGAATTTTTGAATTTTCTTAATCCAAAACCCAAAGCTGGGAGACTCAGAAGGTATTAAGCTCCTTAAAATATGAAATTGCAGAGTTAGTGGGTGATTAAATGCATGTAACTTGCTATATGCCTGTCTTAACTCAGTACTGTTTAGGGAACTTCTGCTTTTGGGCCAAAGACAGGAAATAAATTCCTGTGCATACTCCAAACTGAAGCAGATAGTACTTTCACTGAATTTGGGGGTAGGTGCTCTTCATGTAAGCTTTTTTAAATGAACTTTACTTGCTCCCAACTTTAAATGTAACTTGCAAATGTAAAACTAGCTAAATAAGACTCTCACAATACATTTTCTGTAATGTTTGCAGTGCTGTTAAAGGAAAGACACCTCAAGTGGGTGACCGAGTTTTGGTAGAAGCTACTTACAATCCTAATATGCCATTCAAATGGAATGCACAAAGGATCCAGACACTTCCAAATCAGGTATATGGGGTTACCCAGTCTAACTTGTACTGACTACTTCTGGTTTAAGCTCACTCACAACTCATTTTCTCTTCTGCTGTTAGAACCAGACACAAGCTCAGCCATTACTGAAGACACCTCCAGCAGTTCTTCAGCCCATTGCACAGCAGACTGCATTCAGTGTTCAGGCACAGCCGCAGCCACAGTCCTTGTTGCAGGCACAGATATCAGCAGCTTCAATTACACCTTTGCTTCAGACACAACCTCAGCCATTACTACAGCAGCCACAGCAGAAAGGTGCTCCCTCAGTGCACAGTTTGTTGTGGTCCTTCTGGTGCTTAGTGTGTGATGACTGTGTTTTTGTTTGTCAGAAGACCGAAGTAATAGTTGAAATAATATGGCATGAACCCTATAGAATTTTCAGTTTGAATAGATGTCTTCCTGCAGCTATATGCAAGGCACATTGCCTCCAGTAGCTCAAGAATCATGTTGTTAGTGAAACCCCCATGGACTCCTGTCCATATTAAGATTTCACAAGCTGAAAGCAAATTCAATGTAATTTTTATTCTGACACTTCCACAGACAAGTTGGGGAGTTGAAAGTATTAATGGCAATGCAGTTCTTCAGCATCTTCTGGAGTATTCAACATGATAAGGTTTCACACAGTTGTGTTGTTAAAACTATTATTTCTGTATTTGTGTTTTCTTTCTGTCAGTCAAGTTGGCATTTAAGAGAAGAAACAATGCCGAACATGGCAAATCTAAAACAAAGGTTGTTGTAGGGTCACTTGAACTTTGAGTGGCTGAGGAATCAGTAATAGGATTGATAGATAATAAGATAAAATTAAGACTTGTGTTACCCACAGTAAAAGCAAGGGGAGAAGATCTTATGCTGTCACCTAAACAGAACTGTTTTGGATAAATGCTTATTACAGTCTAATTAGTCATTCATTGGTGTTTAGTAGTGTTTGCTCCGTTTACAATCAGCTGGTTAAATGTCTTGAGACAGCAAAAGTATGTGCTAAACAAACTACTTTTCCAAGAAAAGGCCTTAGTTATTTACTGTGATAGCTTCTATGTGCATAGATTGTATTAGCTTCCATCTTAAGATGTTTTTAAACCAGTTTCACTTACTAGAGTCTGGGTTTGCATCAGTGAAGAAGACTATAGTTCCCTTGAATTTCTTGGAGTGGGTATTATTAATAAATAGATTTATTTGACTTTAGAGTTAGTTTAGAAGATGTACACGAGTGTAACAACTGTAAAGCAGCAGTGTTAGTAAAGTGTAGGTAGTTGCCCCTATTATGTATTGATCTTGTATATTTTTGTTTCAGGTGGTTTGTTACAGCCCCCTGTTCGTCTAGTTTCACAGCCTCAACCAGCTCGAAGATTAGACCCACCATCCAGATTTTCTGGGAGGAATGACAGAGGAGGAGACCCTATGCCAAACCGAAAAGATGACAGGAGGTATGTTGTAGCAGACTAGACTATAATCAAAGCATTCTGTAAAGACTGTCTTCAGACAGAGCTGAGTTTCTTGCTCCAGAGCAAGCCAGTGGCTTTACCATTAGATATTGGTGAAGAGGTCTAGTCTATCTGAAATAAAGGAATTGCCTTATCAGTCTCCCTTTAAAAGAGACACTGTACTGAAACAAACTATGAGGAACTTCACCTCTCCTTTTTGAGTCATCTCTGACAGGTCTAGCTTCTGTTGTGCTAGAAAGCTTTTTGTGTTACCAGCATGCAAAAATATTTGTATCTTGTATGCATTTTTTTAAGTCGTGAAAGAGAACGAGAGAGACGTAGGTCCCGAGAAAGATCACCCCAGAGAAAACGCTCCAGAGAGAGATCACCTAGACGAGAGAGGGAGAGGTCACCTCGAAGACCGCGACGTGTTGTTCCTCGTTACACGGTTCAGTTTTCCAAGTTTTCATTGGACTGGTATGTTTATAGTGCCAGATGTTTACCTACATCTCGCTTCATTGTGGGCACAGATTACTGTGAGCCATGTCAACACACGGGTGTAGTGAGTGTTAAATTATCTTAACTTCAAAGAATGATCAAATATGTAATGGCTGAGAACTTTGTATGATAAACTTTTTCTAGGTTATTTTTTTTGAATGCTACTGGAAAATACCTTTATAACCCTGTTTAATAAATAAACCCTAAACGTAGACACCTTAATCGGAGGAGTGTTTAGTAGTTACTTGTTTTTAAACTTCAATCCATGACACTCTAACTTAAATATATTGCTTTTTAAATTACATATATATATAGTATTAAATACATAATGGTTGTATTTCCAATTAATATACCTCTTAATGATGTGCTTTATTAATGGTGCTTTTACTGCTGTATCTTTCAAATAATGTTGTTTATTTCAGCCGTAGCTGTGATATGATGGAGCTGAGGCGGCGTTACCAGAACTTGTATATCCCAAGCGATTTCTTTGATGCTCAATTTACATGGGTGGATGCTTTTCCTATGTCTAGACCATTTCAGCTGGGAAACTACTGTAATTTCTACGTAATGCATAGAGAAGTAGATCCTATAGATAAAAACGCTGCTGTCCTTGATCCACCTGATGCTGATCATCTGTACAGTGCAAAGGTTTGTACAGGTTTCCAGTATTACAACTATTCATTAGAAATCTTTTTTACCAATAGAGTGAAAAAGTGAGTATAACTGAACTGGAAATATTCTACAGTGATTTGAGCAAAATACAGTTATAAGCTTTTTGGTAAAGAAGGTAGTATGTAGAGCTTGAAGAATCATGACTGAAATTCAGGTTTTTTTCTGTTACTAGAGCTGTCCTAAGTCTTGTTTTTACTGAGGTCTCTTCCATTTGCTGCACCTGGTTGCACTGATCTGATTATAGGAAGGAAAGCCAGCTCCTGCAAGATCCCTTGAGTGTATTTCTTAGGCAAATCGTTCTGAGTAGTTAATGGAGTCCACCCTGCTTTTTTTTTTTTTTTAAGGGTCCTTTCTATGCAGTTTGTGCTCTTTGGTTTAGTGATATTTTCTTTTTTCTTTCAGATTAATCTCAATATTTATTACTAAATTGAAAGTAGATTGAGCATATTGGGATTATCTAAATGTCAAAAAATGCTGCATTAAGGGCTGTAGTTGATGTATAAAAGATCTCAGTGTCAAAAAGTCTTCCTAAAATCTGTTCCATTTGAAAGCTCTTTCATTAAAATAGGTTGGAGATTTCTAGGTCAATCTGTTCAGAATTATTCCATGTTAAAGATGGGTTTAGAAACAAAACTGCCTTTAACCCTGTATTTCTGAAAGACTTCTGTGTATAAAAACTTTGAAGCCTTGGCTCAAGTATCAGATGTACTGTTTTTTTCAGTCTCTTGATGCAGAGCAAGAGCTCTCTTTCAGAAGGTTAAGCTTAAAAATATATTTAGTAACTGAGGAGTAGCATCCTGTTTCCTAACATTAACCTGTTTAGGATATAAAGCAACCTTGTTAGATTTGACTGGGCTAACTGGAGCCTATGAGGATGCAGAATAAATGTGTTGGTCAGTTCTCTTGTGATTGTGACAAAATGGAAGGAGCCAGTTACTGAAACCAGAAATGTACTCAGTGTGCTTCTTGGTATGGGGCATTTGGCATTTAGTGATAAAATGTGAAGCATGTTGCTTTTATATGCTTTCAGTTTGTTTTTTTAAATAAGACCACATGTTGCATCCATATGGGGCAGAGGGAAATTGGTCCTTGGCAGACATTTTAACATTGAGTTCTACAATTTTATTTTACCTTTACTTGTTCTGATTTTTTTCTGACGTTAAGGAAAATGTACTGGTATGTATGTGTTTGCAAGTTGTGGTCATTGTTTACCAGTAATAGTGGGAGACCTTCACAAGACTGATCTGACTTGCACAACAGGTGATGTTGATGGCTAGTCCTAGCATGGAAGATCTCTATCACAAGTCATGCGCTCTGGCTGAAGATCCCCAAGAACTTCGTGATGGATTTCAGCATCCTGCTAGACTTGTAAAGGTAAATATGTTTCAATGCCAGACACTTTTGGCAGTAAAGGTTGGTTATAGAGCTTCTATTTGTTGATAAGGGAGAAGTTTGTAGGCAGCTAAATGATGGCTTTGTTTTTCCTCTGAGGAGACCTAGTTTGTGTCAATTCTTTTTCCAGTTTATAGGAGCTCCATCTTCACTGCTTTTGTATTTACTGGTTTGTTCAACTTAGTTAAACAATAGACATTTGGATAAACCTATATTAATTATATAATAATTCACTTCATTAGCCTTTTTTTACAAGCACTTAAACTTTTTTTAAGGACTCAGCTGTGAAGAGAATACAAATGAAGCAACAGTTAAGTAACCGTTGTATTAAGTGAAATTTAACTACTGTTAAACTGAACAACCTGTAAGTGCTATGGTGTTTCAGGACAACACAGACTTGTTTTCCAATTGAACTCCATCATCTTAAAGGAAGCGGGAGGATTTTAATTTATAGATATAATGCTCTTGCGGTCTTATCTTTTGTAGCTTTGCTTTATCACTTTTAAGCAGGAACGTCTGTAAGTGTGTATTGGAATTAAGACACCACTTAAATTAGTATCTGTTTGTCTTTTGCGTTAGAAAGCTTTTAATTGCAAAAGGACAAGCCTATACCAAGAAAGAAACTTGATGGAAAGTCTTGCCAACAAGAATGAGTGATGATGTTTTAAACCTATTCCATTTCTGAAATAATCTGTGGAAAAAAACAACTGAACTCTTTCTTGACTGACTTTCATTTTCAGATTTCAAAATAATGTCACAGTTTACTCATGGATTTCAGTGTGTGTGCTATGAAATATTCTTTGCGCTTTGGGAAAATGACTCTTTACCCCTAGCAGGGGAACATTCAGAAGACTCTTTCTGTCTAGTTTTTAGTGGGTATGAAAGGCAAAGATGAAGCTATGGCTATTGGAGGACACTGGTCCCCATCACTGGATGGACCTGATCCAGAAAAGGACCCTTCCGTGCTGATAAAGACGGCTATTCGCTGTTGCAAGGCTCTTACAGGGATTGACTTAAGTGTGTGCACACAATGGTAAGTACTGTACTGCAAAGCAAAGTATGCTGTAGAAATAATTGTCTGTTACCAGGAGTTTAAAAAAAAGATGGAAAATCCTCTTTTTCTTTGTCGGCTGCTCTCGGTAGTGCAGGTAAACTGCTCAAAGGATGTTCTGTTTTGTAATAAGCTTGGTTGGTGCCAACTGTGCTGAATACTGCATTAAGAACTAATTAAAAATTCTGGATTTATTTTGACATGTTATGCTGTAATTTTTCAATGAATGTGTGTTGAAAATATTTTTCATTTTGTGCATAGCTGGAGAAGATCGTCAGGAGAACTTCATTTCATTGTTCTTTTGTTATAAATAAATAGCCGTTCGTTACATAGCCATATTTTCTCTTGATGAGTTTTCGTCCAGTATTAACACTCATTGCAGTTTTACTAATAGCAGGAAAGTCTGTTGTATGCTAAATTTGAAGTGCTTCAGCAACTTTTATTTGCGCATCAAACCTATGTGTGCTAAACAACAAGTTATAGAAACAGAACTTTGGTTTTCCTCCTTTTCAATTGCGATACCTTTTTACAAAAGTGCCAAAAGAGAAAATATGGCTTCCATAATTTTTTTCTTTAGATAAACTTCAAGGTCTTGCAGCAAAGTTTCTTTACTTGATGTGCTACAAGTGATCTAGGCTCTTTAAAATGTATTGTAGAATTTTTTTTCCAACATGCTTCTTCCCTTGCAACAGGTACCGTTTTGCAGAGATTCGCTACCATCGCCCTGAGGAGACCCACAAGGGGCGTACAGTTCCAGCTCATGTGGAGACAGTGGTTTTATTTTTCCCGGATGTTTGGCATTGCCTTCCCACCCGCTCAGAGTGGGAAACCCTCTCCCGAGGATACAAGCAGCAGCTGGTCGAGAAGCTTCAGGGTGAACGCAAGGAGGCTGATGGAGAACAGGCACTGAACGCTAATCCCTTTTTCTATTTCTGCTTCTCACAGGCACAGGAACACAGGCACAAAATGCACACCACATACTACACAACATACATACATAGGAGGAACATAACTGGTAACAATGACTGGTAAACCAGCTTTCAGCAGTGTAGTGAATGTTGTTTTTTATTTTTATTTCAGCTAGTTCACTAACTTTAAATGTGTATGCTGATATCACAAATGGAATTAAATTGTGCTTATGATGCGCAGAAAATTTTTTATCATAGACATAGTTGCTGGAATCTGGGACCAGTTGTTGAGTGAGATGCAGTTTACGAATAGCTGTCTCTAAACATTTTGCCATTTTCTAAAATTTCCAAATTCTCTCTTGTGGCCAGTTCTAATTGTGATACTTGAAATTGAACAAATGCTAGTCTGAAACATCTGAATTTCAGGCCATGTGGCTGATCAACATCTTGGAATAAGGGAAGGTCTGACTGAACAAAGAGTAATATGGGGGATTTAAAACCTGGGGGAAGATCACACACTGTGTGGTTAATGGAGACCAGCAGTGTCTGTGTAACCCCTGTATTATTTGTGGTGTTGCTTATCACCCTTTTGTGTTCCACAGATCTGGCTTGTATTGACTGAGTGGCACTGTGATCATTTATAAAGTGGTAGAATGTGTGTGTGAACTTGTCTAAATAATAACTTTAGGAGAAGACTATCTGAAACAGTTGTGACCTTGCACAGATCAGCAACAGAATTTAAAAAATAAACTGAAATGCTTTCAAGCTTTCTGAATGATAATTTCTACATTTTATTTGTCAGGATGAAGAGGAAAAGGATGATGGGGAAGCTAAAGAGATCTCTACACCTACACACTGGTCTAAACTGGATCCAAAAACAATGAAGGTAACTAACACTTTTCTTAAAATTTTATTCCATTGTACATTTTCATGTTTAAGGCATGACCAGGAATATAGCTTGTATATTCCCTTAACTGAGAAGAAAACCATCAGTTGTGTTTTATCTTCCTTGCTGATTTTATAGGTAATAGGTATGATATGACAGTTTGCAAGTGTGACTCCTGATTTTAGTAAGTGAATACAGCTAATTGTGATACCATTCTGAACTTTGTACAATTGAAAGGCTATCACATATGATACATTAACTGGAAAATGAAAGTTCTGCAGTAATCTGTTCCTATCTGCTTGCATTAAAAAATGTGGGGACTAAAATACTTTAATGTTAGTTTAAAAAGGCAATAATTATACAAAAATGTATGTCAGGAGACATAATAAAAAGTTTCCTCAAGAGGAATAATAGTAGTAAACTATTTTACTGTAGTAAAATCCTTTCCCTGCCCCTCTGACGAGTTCCTCAAAAAGGGATTCTTTGAGGAGAACACAACGTTAAATGCAATATGTTTTATATATCAGTAAATATTAGTGTTTTTCAGTACAGATTGAAAAATACAGTTGACTTCAGTGCTCTTACTTAATTTTTACTTCACCTTTTCTGCTAATCAAATGTTTTGCAATGTCACTGGTTGATACCACTTACAGAGCTTTTATTTACCAGGTAAATGACCTTCGCAAAGAATTAGAAAGTCGAACCCTTAGCTCTAAAGGACTGAAATCTCAGTTGATAGCTCGACTGACAAAGCAGCTGAAAGTAGAGGAACAAAAAGAAGAGCAAAAGGAGCTAGAGAAGTCTGAGAAAGAAGAGGAAGAGGAGGAGGATAGGAAATCTGAAGATGACAAAGAGGTTAGGTTTTGGACATACTTGGTTTAAGTCTTATTAAATATACATAAATACATAAAATATTAACTATAAAATATGTATAAATAAATAAGTATTAAAAGTATAGGAATATGCCTAGCTGTGTTGGAATTTTGTAGTTCTCGGGTGACTACTGGGAACTCTTGCTGTAACTTGAGCTGCTGAATTGGAATGAAATCTTGGCAAGTTTGAATTTCTTTATATCAGCAAACTCAGCTGAAATGTGCAACTGCACTAAGGGTGTCTGAATTAATGTCAGACCTTAACTGTAAGGAAAAACAAATCCCAAACTCCTGAGAAAAAACTATGCTCGAGAACAGGTGAATCCACTTAACAAGATCTTAACTTCTTAAACCCACATGAAAAGCAGCTGCTTAGCTGGATTGGACTTTAGTGGCATACGAGCCTTAGGGAGTTGTGGAAATGGGAGGAGGGCAGGTTCCAGTCCATAAAAGGTTATAGCTCTCAAACAGTCCAGTTTCTTCACATGGCTAATGGTTTGCTTAGGCTTTTTTCCCCTTATTATGAAGCTTTAATTTTTGCTTCTGGATAAACTTCCTGCATATCAAAGTTTCTCAGTTTTGCAGTTGGTACTTGGTCTGTTTTGCTGTTTCAGGAGGATAAACAAGATCTGTGCAATAAGGCCAAAGCTCAACCACAGAAAAGGGACATAAGTGTCTGGAGAATGTATTGTGTGTTAGTTGCTTTTAAACCTGCCTTTTTGTGTACTACCTGCTAACCAATATGGGGTGACCTGAAATTTATATATATCTGTGTAAACCCTGTTGAGGGAGCAAAGGCCAGGTGCTTGCTAATTCTGTCAGCTGCTGCCTTCTCCCACAGCTTGGATTGGGCTTCAGCTGTCTTGGGTTTTCTTGCCACAGCTTTCTAAGATCAGGGGAGGAAACTTTGATTGTGCTTCCTTTTTTAAAAAGCACAAGCTCTGCTATGTCTTTTTTCCATACTCTTAATTAAGACTACAGTATTTCTCTTGGCAATCAGTAAGCTGCTTGGTATTTTTCCTTTTTTAACCTTTTGTTTGATTTGCATCAGCTGTATCTATAGAGATTGCATTTCCCATAATCAAAAGAGCTGAGTAAATTGTCATCTGATAATTGTTAAAGCTGTGTTGGGTATCTTTGGGAAGATGATGTATGAAGCCTTTAATCTTCCTGTGTAAGGAATAAGATGGCTTACTGTACTGTACAGCTCTGAAAACACCCCTAAACAAACAAAAGGCCCCCTCAGGAGCATTGACTAGCTAGCATACATATGCTAGCTTGCATACCATTTCTTGAAGTAAACTAGCCTGAGTCCTTCCAGTGTTGAATAAACATACTGCGGTTAGCACCATAAGATAGTTGGAAGGTGCTCGTTGCTCTGTGGGCTGAACAACACTGCATGTCCTGCTTTGTGTTGCCCCAGTTTCCAGTTGTCTTAGGTGAGTGTTGGCAGTGGGCACAGCATGCATTCTGGAAATTCTAGTCTGTCTGTCTTCTGTGTTGCAGTCAGCAGCTTAGGCTTCCCTTCGCTTTCTTCAAAGCAGTGAGTCCTAAAAACTAATACGTAGGCTGAAACTTCAGCTTTAGAATGTGCTGTATGTTATTTTTTTGCCTCTTTAGGAAGAGGAAAGAAAACGTCAAGAAGAAATGGAACGTCAGCGGCGGGAGAGACGATATATCTTACCTGACGAACCAGCAATCATTGTACATCCTAACTGGGCAGCGAAGAGTGGGAAGTTTGACTGTAGCATTATGTCTCTTAGTGTTCTTCTGGACTATAGATTAGAAGATAATAAAGAACATTCCTTTGAGGTAAAAAAAAGTAGCTATGCTACTTAGAGTTAACCATTCGTGTTTCTTGTTAATTCTGATACCTGCAGTACTCTTAAATTGTAGAAGTTTATGATAGCATGGCAAAATAAAACTTAATAAGTTAGCCTCTTTGTGCAATACCTATCAAAAACTGTCCAGTCTTTGGTATGTGGTTTACAATAGCAGTATAGTCAGGCGCTGTATGATACCCAGAAGAAATGCACGGGTTTTCAGATATGGAACTGAGTTTATAATTTATACAGCTACTCTAGGTCCTAAACTACTGCAGTACAGGAAAGAAGCATTTCTAAAAGTTGTTTAATATTTCTATATTCAAAGCAGACAGTAAGAAGTCTGACACGGTATAAAATTCTGACATGGTCAAAGTTGGTAAGATAGCACCTCACAGCTATTTAATAATCGTAAGTGTACACATTTTTAATATGCATTTTAAAACTTTTTTTCAGTTCTTTTTTTATTCTTTATGTGCAGGTATCGTTGTTTGCAGAACTCTTCAATGAAATGCTTCAGAGAGATTTTGGTGTCAGAATTTACAAAGCACTGATTTCTCTCCCAGAGAGGGAGGACAAAAAAGACAAAAAAAGCAAAAAAGATGAGAGAAAAGAAAAAAAAGAAGAAAAAGATGATGAAACAGATGATCCAAAACCTAAGAGAAGAAAATCTGGAGATGATAAAGACAAAAAAGAAGATAGAGATGAAAAGAAGGTCTGTAGATAGCTCATATGAAGTACTGTCCTGTCTGGATCAATACTAAAGTGTTTCTATTTGAATTTTACTTTACCGCTTTTGAGAGCTCAGGTCTTGTAGTGTTAGTTAATTGATTTGACTCGATCTATGTAATTATGCTTCAATCTTACTCATTAATTTAAAAATTTTACAGGTGTATTGGGGGTATTTTAACATGCAGCTTCATCATGTAGATTTGTATTTGTTTTTTAAAATGACTAAATATAAACATGCAAATTCTGAGTGAATGGTAGTGAGACTTTTATTTTCCTGTTTTTTAGTTCTGGATAAATTTTTAGGAACTTTTGTTACAGAGGGAAGATAAAAGGAAAGATGATTCTAAAGATGAAGAAGAAACTGAAGATGACAATAATCAAGAAGAATATGATCCAATGGAGGCAGAAGATGCTGAAGATGAAGATGAAGGTATCTTAAATAATGAATTTTGTGGCTCAGAATTTGTTTTTTTTTACTGCCACTGAATATGTTCTTTCAAGCTGGAGAATGCACTGGAACTAGACAATTTAAAATTGCGTTATTAGACTAATTTTATTTTAGTAATTCTGATCAGATCTATTTAAAATGTAAGTGCCTTTATGTTAGGCATTGTATGAACATAGTTAATATAAACTAGCTGTGGTACTCAAAGTAAGGCATGCATATAGAAGTGGTTTTATTTTTTTCAGAATGCAGACCACTCGCAACTCCCATTGAAGTCAGTAGGAGATGTGAGTATTCAGCACCTCTGAAAAACCAAGCCACTTTTAAGTGCCTAACTTCCTATTTCTCAGTTCTGAAATGTCATCCTGTTTTTATTAGGCCAGAATGTAGTGTGGGGTGCTCTTTACCTGATGTTGTGAGGAGTTGATTTCTGTTTGGGTGGAGTTGTGTTTGCCTGAAGAAATGGGGAAAGGGGTTGGGGAACTTTCCTGTCTCTGGGGAGCAGCAGTAGCCCTTGTTCCTTGCTTACAGATTCAGAAACGTCTAAGACGTGGTTTATGCTTTTTGGTTTGTACTTCTTCAGTTGATTGTCCTTTTCTGGAGAGTTTTTGCTAGAGATGTGGGTTTGAACTGCTTAGATACTGCAGTCCCAGTCTTTTCAGTTGTATTTTGGCAGGGTACTGCACCAGCCTTAAAAAATTGGTGCTAAGCTGTGGTTTCCAAAGTAACTCTTACTTGCTTATAATCTGGCTGTGAGAGTGCCCTGGGCTTGTCTGTTCTGTACAAGTGCTGATACTTCCCATAATCTGTCCTTGTGCCATTCCCAGTCAGAGTTGCTGAGAACAAACCAACATGCCATGGAGGTGCAGGAGAAAGCTATAGCTTCTCAGAAACGTGTTGACAAAATTAGACAAGTGTTGTGATACATAGTTTTTTTCCAAAGTTTTCCTCACAAGAAAGGTGAGCTTAAAGCTGAACTTGGCACGTGCTCTGACCAAAGGCTTGCATAGAAGGTACAGAGCTGCATGCCATAATCCATCCATCCCTGCAGTTGTCATATTCCTCTTTCTCTCTTGATTTTGGATTTAGTTTTACTGTACTGTCTACCTTTAAAAAAAAAAAAAAAAAAAAAACCTGCCGTTTGTAATTCACATCTAATAAGCAATGTGATCTGTAACTTCTTGGAGAATCCAAATCATAGAATCAGTAACATCTCACTCAGACATGAGTATAAACACATACTTTTGATTGTACGGTTAATATGGTTTTTATGATATAAAATATTTGAGAGTAAGAAGTACTGATTTTGTCCTAATATGAATAACCATGGCTGAATGCAGACTCTGCCAGGCCTCATTAGGGAGAATTGTGGTAATTTTCTGCACACCACTTAAATAGATGGTGATGTTGGCGGAACTCATTTTGGCCTAGTTAGCATTTGTCTCAGCTCTTCTATCCTGTGTGGGAAAGAATTGCAGGGGAAAAAAAATGACAAATGCTTATGTTAAAATAAGACTAGAGAAAATAAAAATTTAACAGGACTTGCTTAAATGCCACTTGTGGGTTTTTTTAAATTATTTTTCAGGGAAATATATTAATTTCAGATATTTGGGGGTTTATGTGAACTTTTAAAATGAATATATGTACTTTGAGATAATGGTCATGGAATTGTTTGCTGTGGGTATGTTGAATTTTCTTTCTGTTTTACAGACCGGGACGAAGAGGAAATGAACAAACGGGAGGACAGAAGAGAGGGAAATAGGCATTGTAAAGAGAGGTCATCTAAAGATAAAGTAATTAACACCTTTCTTAACAGCTACATATAACCTTGTTAGAGGTGTCCTACTTAGCGATTAACTTTATTTTTATTGTAAGACCTATTTGCACTCCTTGATTCCTTCAGCACTTCTGGGCTGAAACATTAAGTGTATATAGAAGTTAGGGAACATGTGACAGCTTTGGGTAAGGTGCTTACAACCTACTTTCACTTACATTTTAAAGTTTGTTGGGTGAAAGCTGTAGGAAGACTTTCTCAGATAGTGATCTGTCTGAAGGATGTGAGGACTAATGCTGTATGTGCCCATAAGAGACAGCAGATGTGATTATTTTATGCATTATTTTCAACCGCTGTATTCTTGCATAAGAAAAGCAGAAGCTTAGCTTGATCGATAAACTGGCATGAAACAAGTTTCTGATTCTCTTCAATTTTTTTCTAAAGGAAAAATAGGAGATGTAGGAACAGTAATAATGGGAAGACAGTGCAGAATTGCTGTAGCTGTGAGAGCTGGATTTTTTTTAACTGAAAAGTTTACATGTTTTTAGTAGATGATGGGAAAATGGTATTCTAGCTTCCTAATGATCCCATAATGAATCTTCTGTAGGAGAAAGACAAGACGCAGATGGTAACTGTTAATAGGGATCTTCTGATGGCCTTTGTTTATTTTGATCAAAGTCATTGTGGATATCTTCTGGAGAAGGACATGGAGGAGATACTGTACACCCTTGGACTACACCTGTCACGTGCTCAGGTTTTGTATAGTAATAGAAATCTCATAGAGCATTCCTGTAATACTTTCAAAGTGTAGAGTGTGTGTGTATATATATGTAAGTATAGTTTAGCTTCTAAAGGCTGTTGCTTACATACTTAATCCCTGTTTTATGTAGCCACTTCATATTTACAAAGAAGTACTAGTTTAATCTTTTGTAAATTGTCTTGGAATGAAAAGGTGAAGCTTGCAGCTCCTAATATGCCCATATTGTATGTGTAGCTTTTGTCTCAAAATTGTATCTTTTTTTTTTTCCCCTAGCTTGTTTTCATTTTAAGCTCCAGTATATTAAAGTTCAAAAAGCTGTGCAGTTTCTCTAAGTTTTCCAAGTTAAAACATTCTTGTTTAGGTAATACAATGTCTGCGTATTAAGTAACACCGTATTTCTTTTTGTGGCTGTGTTTTAGGTCAAGAAGCTACTTAATAAAGTAGTGCTTAGAGAATCTTGCTTTTACAGAAGACTAACAGATACTTCTAAAGATGAAGAAAACCAAGAAGAGTCTGAAGAGCTACAGGAAGATATGTTAGGTGGTATTACTTTTTTTTCATGCCGTGAACTTCCAGAGAATTGTTTCTGTGCAAATACTAGTGAGAGTTCAGAGATACTTGCTTTCTTGCAGAAACTAATTCAAGTCTGCAGGGAACCAGCTAGTTTGGAAAAGTAAATCTTGGGCAGTTCATAAACTACAGTATTTCTGGCTTCCAGCACATCTTGTTGCATCTGTAGGATAAATGCTTAGTATCTTGGAACAGGAAGGAGGACAGAGGTTCATGTTGAATATTGATGAACAACATTTCTCATTCACAGCAGTTTTGGGGTGAGGAGGATCAGTGCTGTATGTAGCAGAGCAGAGTGTGATTTTTGAAGACATTACTGCAGAAAGGAGGCATAGAAGAATGTAATGAAAGAGCATGCTCCTTTTTTTGGGGGGGGAAGGCGTAATTGGTGTAAGGAGGGAGGAAAGAAATGTGGGGGTTAGACCAGCAAACTTGAATCTGTATTTTATTCTTTGTTCTTCTAAGAAGTTTTTGGGGTTGGTCACTAGAACTGAAAAATGACAGAATGATTATTTTCTAATGCTGCTTAATCTAATACAGGAAACAGATTACTGTTACCATCACCTACTATAAAGCAAGAATCAAAAGCCATAGAAGAAAATGTTGGCCTCATTGTGTATAACGGAGCTATGGTGGATGTTGGGAGCCTTTTACAGAAGCTGGAAAAGAGTGAAAGAGTGCGGGCAGAGATAGAACAAAAGCTTCAGTTACTAGAAGAAAAAACAGGTGGGACATTTGAAGGTGGTACTTGCATGGATGCAAGACACTTAAGACATTTTAAGTAGATGAACCAATTTGAGTAATACTTGTGATCTAAATTCCGTAGCTCTTTGCTTACTATAAACTTACATTTCCCAAGCCCTTTGAACTTGCACACCATCTATTGTTGAGTACAATTGTCACCATTCTGAAATACTTCTTTATTCAAGCTGGATATAAGACTTCCAAATGTAGTCAGGATTAATTGTTATCAAATGGTAATGCAATGCAGTTTTAAAATGTTCTTTAAAAATTAGTAGTTACAGTGTTGGCATGTAAATGGAATATTAAGATGCAAAGTACAGAGCATTGGAAGTGACTGACTTTTTTTTTTTTTTTTCTTCCCCCTAAGATGAAGATGAAAAGACCATACTACAACTGGAGAATTCTAACAAAAGTCTGTCTACAGAGCTTAAAGAAGTGAAGAAGGACCTTGGCCAACTGCAAGAAAATTTGAAGATCTCAGATGATAAGAATTTGCAGTTTGAGGGTCAGCTGAATAAGACAATCAAAAATTTAGCTACTGTTATGGATGAAATACAGAGTGTTCTTAAACAGGTTAGAATTATTTAATTCCATTTTTTTTATTGTATGCAAGCTTCCTGTAGACTAAATCATTAGAACAAAAACTTCAGAATAAAAAAGAATTTTCACATTAATTCAGGGCAGTAGTATCTTAACATATATATGTAAGATGCTTAATGCGATACTGATTACTTAAAGACAACAAATAAAATGTATTTTTTTCTAAGCTTGGAACACATGTTCTTGACTTAAATGCTTTTTAAAATGTATAAATATTAATGTAAATCTCAAACCATCTTAATGTTTTCCTGTCCTGACCTTGTCCACCCTAACAGTCCAAATCTGCTCTTCCATTTGCTCAGTTACGAGTAATTTTTCAAGGCAGAGTTGAAGTATTTCAATTTATATGGGAGTATTTCAGTAAATTGAGTTTTAAGCAAACCGCATAATGGTCCAGAGCATTTCTATCCCTGTACAGAAAGATACTTGCATATTCCCTAGGAATGCTGGGGGGTCTGTTTAAGTAAGGCTGAATAGAAGTAGGTTATGAAGGCTACTGAGTGGCACACTGGTACTATGAGGGAGCCTTGCTTCTACTTTGAAGCTCTAAAACCAAAATCACACACACACACAAAACACCCTAGAAAACCTGACAAATGTTAGAACTCCCACC
>JANZLQ010000100.1:3000194-3047127 GCA_026212715.1 Elanus axillaris
CCCCCCCCTTGTTGGCTACAAGTGATGCATTATAGAAGTAGCTTATTAAACTGGCAGTACCTTACAGCTGTCTCTCATCAGTATCATTATGCAGTCCTGTGCTTCACTAATGTTGTAGACCTGCTGCTACTCCACCAGAACTGGCAGCTGAAGGCAATATGTAATGCTCTTTTGCCATGCTCTTAAGCTCAGTTAACTAGCCTTGCTCATTTCTGTCTAGCTGTTTTTGAGATCAAAATGTTTCCTAAGCCTACTGTTTTCTGATGGCTCTGGCCAATGTAAGTATTTTATGTTAGAACTATTATGGTAAATGATAATCCTAATTTAATGGACTTTGCAAAAACTTTTCACTTGCTTTTTAAAAAAATAAAAACTAAAAAAATAAAAATCTCAACAACCCCCAGACCTTTAGACTATGAAGTAAGGCTTTTGGGGATGTTTTTTGTGCTTCTCTTCAGAAGTGCTTAAGTCACATTTAATTTCTGCCTCCTTAATTTTTCAGGAAGATCCTAGAAATACAAATTGGTTATAACTAGACTGAGTAAGGTATCAGTTCACATAGTATTTAAAGCTGACACCAAACAGTATCTTTGTCTCATGCTGCTTTACAGTTCCCATGAGAAATAACACTTCTAGAGTTCATGTTATCCTCTCCCTTTTTTCTTTTAAAGGATATTGTGAAAAACGAAGATAAAGATCAGAAATCCAAAGAAAATGGAGCAAACGTATGATAAAACTGCTGCTGTTTAGAAGAATGGTGTTACATAATGTAATATAAATCATGATACCAGAATGTATGGGAAGTGATGCATGTTTGATTTTAGTAGTATAAATATCTTAGTTCCAAAAGATGTATAAAGTTTTATGAATGTGAGTGTCTGCTTCTGAAGATTGCTTGTAATTCTTAGCATTCAATTTGAGACACTCCTTGAGTGAAAATAATTTTGCATTGCAAAATGTTTTAGGATGAACTTTGTTATAGTTTTAACCCTAATAAAGTTCATCAACGTAATGAACAGTAGCAAGTATTTAATTACCAAATGTTTTTCATTAAAGTCTAGTGAAATCAAATTTTTCATTATTTATAGAATTGCCATTTTTAGGTTTTTATTTTTATTTCGGTCTAATTAGTCTTTTTAAATTCAAATATAAATCACAAAATAGCATGCTGCTTAATTTTGCAAGTAAAGTTTTTTTAAAAAAAAAGGTTCTTGGATATTTTTTTTACTTGTCACAACTTTCTTTTCCCTTCCAAATGTAACTTTCTTCCCCAAAGCTGCTTGTATTAAAGCCTCATAATATACAGTAGTTCAGATGAGTTAAGCAAGCAATAGAAACCTACCAAAAAAACTGGTAGAGTTGTGAGATTTATATGAAAATACATGGGCCTGTTTTAAATGTATGTCATGTGTTCCTTTAATTGTTCATATCTTTGGATTAATATATATGCTCCTTTTTAATAACAAATGCAGTGTATTAAAATGTATGGTTGGATACCAGGCCAGTAGATGTCAGAATAATGCCTTACATGGAGAAAAAGCTACCATTGTAAGCCACCTTTAATTAAATTTGGACTTCTTTCTTAACATGTGTAATTACTTCAAAGACTTTAGTCCAACAAAAGAATGGATACACAAGCTTCAATACTCCATGTTATAATTACTAAGGAGCAGGACACAATTTTTTTTTTTGAAAGTGGGTAAGATTGCCTTCCTTTGTGTTCACAAATCACTAGAGATCTAAACTTAAAAGTTAATGTGATGACATTGTCAAAGGCAACTTATTCAAATAATGTGAAATATTAATAATTGTATTTTGGTGCAACTTCCAGGAAAATTAAGGGTTTTGAAGGTTGGGACAGAAGTGTTTTCTTACAGAAATGGTTCATTTTAGCAGACCTTTTCTTTTTTAGCCTAGATGTCCTAGGTAACTAAATACCTGTTAGGAGAGTCCAAGTGCCATAATATGTATGAATAACCTACATGGAAACTCATGGAGCTTTACTGAGATACATATTAAAATGCCTGCATTTATGTTCAAGAGAGTCTAAGCTGGTGCTTTTATCACTTACCTTTCTTGGCTCTTTTGGAGCTAGACAAGTAAAATATATTTTCATTAAAATAACATGCATAAGCTTCCCCCTCATTCATCTCACGTGAGTCACTGTATAATATCTTAACTGTTCACACTAAAGTAGGAAGTACTATAAAAACACTAATTATTGCATATAAGTACACAGAAAATGCATGCTTTATGAATTAAGAGACAACAGCTCATTAGAATGAATGAGGATGGTGATAAAATAATCTTATGGAGAGCGTTATCTGGTGTACAGATGGTGTTAAATTCTTTTGTAATCAAATTATATTTTTCACCTTTACCTTTGTACAGTTTGTTGACTGCATGTTTCATTTTTGACATTGAGCACAGTTTACTTAAATGGACTTGGAAGGATTGCGTTTGAAACACTGTTCATGAATTCTCAGCAGTACCTGTGAACATACAAGAAAATAATTCTAGAATGCTAGAATGCAAGATAACATCTTTTTAGGCACACTGAAACATCTGTTGAAATACTTTGCTGGGGTGTTTTTACCTTAAACTGCCAAGCTGAAAGCAGTTGTTGCGACAAGCAGGCCTCATCTTGTGTTTCAGTGAGTGGCCCTGTGAGATAGTTGCTAGAGTGATACAGATTTTTACGGTATTTAAGAAAAAAAGTATTTGTTAGAAGGAGTGTAATCTTTCTCTGCGTTGCTTTGATGTAATAGTGTTTCAGATACTATGTACAGTCTGCACTTCTGTTGGAAAGGAAATTAAAAGGGTAAAGAATAAAGGAAAAAAAAACAAGGAAAAGTTTTACAACCTACACAGAGCTTGACCCGTCTCCTTAAGCACAACTAATCTGAGGAAGAACAGATACCTCTACAAACTGTTTAAGTTGCTTTACCAAACAGCACAAGGTTCTGTATATACACAGTACCAGTGCTGGTCATTAGCTAAAGCTTCTTGGTAATATGCCCAGAAATAGAACTAATTCTTAAGAAAATTGAATAGATTATCAGTAATACAGGTTTAGAGAAGCAATCTTCTGTCAGTTTTAATTTATGAACAATTTTTTTTTTTCCACACTTCCCATCTCATGGCCTTTCCACTCATTTCCACACTTCCCATCTCATGGGCTTTCCACTCCTTAAGTCTTTCATTGTGTATCGGTTGCTGGTGAAAGGCTGGTAAAAGTGAACCTAAGCTGGGTTTTACTCTGATGCCTGAACATCCAGTTTGTTTGTAGTTTTAAAATCGTCACAGATGCTCTGTGGAAAGTAGTAAATCTCAGACTGCCTTGTTCTGTAGAGAAAGCACTGCTCCAGCAGGCTAATAAATGGAATTTGGTCTCACTTTATAGGTTATTTCCCTTCCCTTTTGTATTTTGTCTAGTATGGGGGAATTAATGAGTTAAACCCTTATGAAGTGATAGTCAGACATCAGTGGATGTCTGTGAATAAGGCTAGGAAGAAAGTTCCAAGTGATACATCTGCATGCAAAATGGTCTAGAATAAAGTAGGCTCTCTTGAGACCCCTTTGCTTTTGCTCTGGTAATGAAAAGGCAGAAGCACATAGTTTCAGTGCTATGTTGTAGCAACAGTGGCAAATAGGCCAACAGTGAATTTTTGCCAAAGTTTTCTGAAGTGTTGAGGATTGCCTGTGGGATAACGGAGGTGCTTCCAGCACTGCTGCATGTTCTACCATGATAAAGACACGTAACGTTTTCTCGACTCACTCAGTGCTTGATGCTTGTGCCTGTGGCGCCTGGGCACTGCTGCAAAATCACTTCCCAGTTGTTGCTTGGTTTATGTGGTGTCCTCTGGCTCAGCTGGGGCACCCTGAAGTGTACAACAAAGAAGTTGGAATTCTGTGTTGGGTGCCTGTGGCTTTTCATAGATCCAGCATTTACAACTGAGTTGTTTCAGAATCGAACATGATGAAGCCTAGTCCTTTAACGTATCATTTTTTCAATGTTTAACCACTTTGAGAGAGAGATGGGCATTCAGTCCATCTCTGCTGAGTAATGTACTGTGTGAATATCTGTTTGCACTTATGTAACACAGTTAACTTTCACTGACAACTTTATCAGGAATGTGCACAAAATGTGTTTTTTCTCTTGCTTCTCTGTAATTTTTGTGTACGCAGGTCAGGTTCTTACCTTGAATGCATTTGTTCAGTGCAGTTTATATTTAAAAATATAAAATGTAAAATAATTCATTTTGAGTGCCTGAGTCTTATGGCCAGCAACAGTTTGCAAAATGTGTAGGTAGAACAGTCAATACACTTACGCTAATGTTTTCCAGAAGCAGAAGTGGTTCAAGTAGAAATTCAACTGGGACTTGTATATTGCCATGTAGTGTGACAATAAAAATGGCACAAATAATGAATACCTCTATTCAGCTATCAAAACCGCCAGTGTTTTCCCACCAAACTTTTATGTTTCTGCATACTGGGTCTCTTTAGAAGTATTGCATGAAAGTAGTTATACTAAAAAGCTCTAATAACATAATGTATTACTTTCAAGCAAAAATAATTTTCCTTTTTTATTCATCCACTATATAATCAATCCACAGCATCATGTTACAAAGTATAAATTTAGAGTTTTGGAACACCAAATATTGCCTGAAGTCATATGTTTTGTAGTGTTTTAGCTGTGGTTAGGAACCTTGCTTTTGAATTTCTAGGTATCTGATACCTGAATTTTTATTGAAATATGTGATACTGCAGTTGTATGCTGCTTTTGATTCCTTTTATTGTGCTGGTTTTTAAATGTTCTCTTTAATGAGTGGATTCTAACTTGTTTGAGGATTCAGGTCAAGTACCCTACAGTACATGTAAGAACCAGTATCTTTTTCAGGTGTGATTCAGTAATCCTGCAAGCTGTTTTAGCTAGCCCAAGTTAGCTCAGTCCTCTTTATTCTTCTCTCTAAAATGACAGAATAGTAGTGCTGACTAGATTTGTTTGTTGCTTGCCTGCTGCAATTTGATTTTTTTGGTGCAGGGTTATGAGGTTAAACTACTAGAGTTTTTTTATAGTTCCTGCAGTACTTTACTACCCTTAGACCATTTACAGAGCATGTTAAGCCACAGATGCATGTTGAAATACTTAATTGATTGAAATTGTTCAGTGATGTCCATTTATTTAGAACTAATGGTCTTTCTTTCAGTCTTGCCTAGGCTGATGAAGGAGCTTGCATAGCCGGCTTTTATTCTTGCTAATAACTCGGTCTGCAGTGTCAAGGCATGTTCATGCAAACTTCCCACAGGAAAGCGATCTCCCATTGTGGTGAGGTCTGATCATTTAATTTCTTTGTGGGAGGCAAATGATGTCTGGTGCCTCTAAAAGTCTCTTCTCTCATATGCTCTAGAATCTTCCACCTTAGCAGATACTGGAGTTTTGTGGTGATCTTTTGGAACAAATAGGTAATGATAGTCATGTGAAGGGGCTCTGAATATTTGGAGAAAGATTGCTTGCAACCTTTTTAGTGGTATACAGAAGGATTTGTTTGAGTGTGAGGGTTTGGGGTTTTTTTCCCCTGTATTGCTTAATTCTTTTTGGTCTTCCTGACACAGGGTCATCCAGTTACGTTCCTGTTTTGTTATGCAAGGGGCAGAAACAGCTGGAGAACAGCAGCCTTCATTTTTTGTCCCTTTTTAGCAGGGCTGGATGGTAGCCAGCAGATCTGCATATAAAAAAAGCAGAAATTGTTGCCACATGGCATGTCATAGAAATAAGCAGTTGGAGATAAAAGTACCTTGTAATGCTGGTCTCACAAAATGCTTGTCTCACAGACCAACCTCATTTACTGCAGAATGGTCATTTGGGTGTGTGCAGAGGAAAAGTTGAATGAGAAGGAAGCTGTAAGTATTTTCACTGTAAGTATAATGTATACACAGGTTGGGGAGAGGGGTTGTTACACTTTCAGCTTGGTTTTAATATGAAATGAGAGAATTTTGGAAGTTCTCTTAAACATCTGGAAAGACTTGTGCGTTTCAGAAGGGTTAGCATAGGTCTCCCATAAGAGACTTTCCTTTTCAGCTTGTCTCCGATGCCTCTTTTTATCAAAGTACTATTCAAGCAAATTAAGTACTGCTATTAAGAACATTACATTAATTGTAACTATTAGAACATTCATGTTGCAAATTATAAAATCTTGGGGAAGGGTTTCCAAGTGCAACTTGAGAGTATTCTTAAAACCTTCGTTTACAGAGGAAAGCTTATACTTGTCAAGTACCTCCTCTGATACAAGGAAGCCATGTATAATGTGACTAAACAGATTAAAATGAGGATTAGCTGTTTACCAATACTGAACCTGATTTTCTGCCTTAGTGTCTTTCCTGAAACCAAGCTAATGACCCCTTTTTTTTCTGGGGGGTTGTGGGTGGGAGTGGTGGTGTGTATCTTTTCATTATACTGAGGAGAGGAAAAATAGATGACCTTTAGTACTGGGATATGTATGGGTGGCAGCACATGTATAAATCCTCTGATTATCCATGGGATCCAGTAATATGCTTGCAAGGAATGTGCAGTTAGCATTTTCAATCTTGTGATTTGGACATGTAGTGACCGACAGCACAAAAGAGGACTTGGGGGAGGCGTTATACAATGTACAATAATTGTCATCCATGGACGAAAGCAGAAGTTGTATAGCGTGACATTTTGATAGCAGGGGCTCAGAATGGGTAGGATTGATAAGAGATGGCTGTGCAGATACTCTGAGTGAATTCATTCCAATACCTACTTCACGCTTAAAGTTTGAGGAAAAGGAAGATGAATCCACTTTAGGTCCTTTTTTCAATGGAGACAGTTTGTAAAATGATTATTCAAATGCAACCTGCAATTAAAGAACATACGCAAATTCCCTAAAGAACGCACTGAATTAGACACAGAATCGCTCTGTGAGCACCACATTCCAAAGCGATTAATGCCCTTATCTTGTCTGTCAAGGATTTTCAACAGTAAATGAGAAGATGTACTCTGTAGCTTCGCAGAGTAAGAATGAACGGTGCAAGTAACACGTAAAAACTGTGCGGAGCAGTACTGAAGCATAGCCCGTGCGCCTTTGCACCCACGCCTCCCCTGCCTGCTCTGCCAGGGCCTCGCTTCACGAAAGGGTAATCTGAGACAGGGCAAGAGCCCTCATCCTGGGGGAGGAAAACACGGGATGGGGTGGGGAGGGAGTCTTTTGTCTTTGTGAAATTTTAGTGCAAAATAGAGACAGGTTCCTCCAGCCCAGAGTGGGATTTTCTAGGGGGAGAGTGCCCCATCCTGGAGCAGCAGCGACAGGAGGGGAGAGCTGGGGCATGGCTGGCCGCAGTGGGAGCAGGACATAGCCAGTGCTGGAGCCCTCCAGTGCCACTGAATTTATTTGCTTTCATCTCGACGATTTCTTCTCTCCTTTAACTGCCTGCCTGTGTCATCCCGATGGTGAGATCCTCTACGTTTTGCAGAGCTGCTGGTTGAGTCAAGCAGGGTAGTCTGAGCTGCTGTCGGAGGCTTTATCAGCTGGAGGTACCAAACCACTCTCTCTCGGCAGGTAACTTCTGCCTGTGGCATTTTGTGATTAGCGGTATCGGTGTAAATAGTGGCAGACAAAAATCCTGCAGCCGGACTGGTGGAAAAGCAGGGACCAAGCAGGGCATCACCACCACAGCATTCTCCAGAGGCACAGCCTCCCTGTCAGTACAGACACTGGGACAAACTGGGTTTCAGCTGCTGGTAATCTGGTTTGAAGTCAAGTCAGTGGTGACCTGGTGAGTCATTTCAATGTAGAGATGTGCACACAGTATTTAGGAAAAATGTGATAGGAAGCAGGTGTGCTAGCTGGTTTCAGTGTTTTGTTGTGGGTAATGTTGTTTCCTGGAGGATATACTGTGTCCAGAGACTGATACTGTAATGAACTGGAAGGTGCATTCATAACCAGTAGAAGACTAAATTAGTTTCATTTATCATGAACGTTTTTAGACACAGGCTGATGGGTAGAAAGAAATGCTGGGGCTGGATGTTACAGATTGACTCAGCACAAAGATTTCTCTGAGAAAGAGCTGCAGAAGGTGCTGCCACTGGAGGAGGTAAAGGTGGATGGCACACAGCACCGCAGGTGGGGTGACGGCTGCCCGGGAGGGAAGGCATTTTGCTACCTAATGCAGACATGATGCTCTGAAGTCAGCAGCTGCTTTTGTTCTTAATTCCTCTAGAGATGTTGACACGCACACACACAAAAACAAACCCTACAAAGTGATCTGTTAAATCTTTTCTAAAAATGCATAAAAGTGTAATTGATGGAAGATCTGAGAAGAAACCAGGCTTAGACAGATTCAGGTTGCTACCTTAAATATGTAATTATACACGTTAAAAATAGAGAAGATGGGAATTTTGCAGAAGGTGACATATTGCAGCACTGTCTTGTTTCCCCTCATCACTTAAATTGAATGTATTAACTTTCATGGGATACACAGAGAACGTGCTATCAGATCTGGCAGGAGTAACAATGACAAAACAACCTCAAGGGAAATTTCTTGAGTATTTTTAACGAGATAGTACTGGTGGTTATTTAGCCATCATTTCTGTTTGTTACCTGCAGTTGGTTCATATTCAATTAATTGTGCTAGTGACCTCTGCAGTCTGAGGCCAGGCTGCGATCAAGGGCTTAGTCTATACATAAAAGTACAGCTGCTGGAATATTGAGTACTCTTAATGCAAAGCTGTCACAAAAAGTCCTCTGAAACGTTAGTGACTGCAAAATACACCAGCCAGCGTGATAATTGTGGTTCACAAGCAGAGCACATTAAATTTCTGCTCCTGGTATTGACTGCTGCCTCACAGCTCTTCAGTTTTTACTTGAGGTATTGGTTTGGGTCAGTAAATCCCTTTACTGTTTGCAATTTCTGGAGGTGGGAAAGACTTCAGTATGCTTGGATCATTAATCCTTGAGTCTGTTTTACTCTTGGTCCTGTGGGCCTTGCGTTGGTTCAACCTGTGGAGCGTCCCGGAAGGCTGTTCTTTGCTGACTGACTTTTAGCAGGAGGAGACAGACAATATCATGGCACTTCTGTAGTTCTTGCAATTTTTCTGTGTAGTTTTGGCATGGTTAATTAGGATTGCTCTCTGTTTAAGGTGATTATAGGAGATACCAAGTTCTAATTACTGAGCTAATGCAGTTAAGTGATAAGTGGGCAGTGTAGTCCTCACTTTGAGTCAGCTCAGATGTCTGTCTGCTTTAACATTTTTATGTGAACCACTTGTGCTTTAACTTTCCCCAAACTAAAGAATCAGAAGCATTAGCAGCCAAACCAGGAAAGCTGCTAACAAAGACCAAGTAGAAGGTGCTGAAGAGAAGACATACAGCTGTTAAATCCCGTTTTAACTACTAGGTACTTGGTGAAGTACAAACAAATCCCTTTTCAGTTGGATTTCCAAAGGTTAGTAGGGATTTTCATAGCTGTCGTTATTTGAGAGGTTTATTGTTATTTTTCCCTAAGTGTAGCTCTGTAATCCTCTCTGTCCACGGATGAATTATATTTTAAGTTAGAAGTACGTTTTACCTCAGGCAGGTAATAATAATAAGATCACTAATAATTACATCACAAATAAATAATTAGATCACAAAAGCTTTTTGTTGAAGCTAACTAGCAGTTCTATAAGTGCAGTTTTGAATTCTTTCCTGAAGCAAGAAATCTGTCAACTTTTGGAAAACGTGAAGAATTCTTAATGTTCTGTTTCAAAATTTTTAACATGAAAAGTTCTGATGTCTAGCCTGTGTTGTCCTTGGCCAGCTCAACATCTTTATGCTTCTTCTAACATTGGCTTTAGCTTAAATCACGTAGATACTGGTTTTTTCCTGGTATTTACCCTTCTTTCCCAATAATGTGTAGAGAATAGCCACTCCCTGTCACAGACCCATTTTCTGACGAGAAAATTGATCTCTTTGTGCAGTCTCATTTCTCAGGCACTCTGGTAACTTTACTAAACTCTGGTAGCATCTGCTCCTGCATGAGTTCTTCTTCCCTGATCACAAGTAGCCTGCTGACCTCTTAACTGTTTATTAATCCAGGTGAGGTGTTACAAGGAAGAACAGTGTTTTACTTACTGGTGTCCATCTAAAAAGCAGTAATACCTCTAGGTATGTTTGGAATGGTTCTCTCTTGCTATAGTTAGGTTTTATATCAATGATGAATACTGGTATGTTACTTGCCGGTCTCCTGGGGATGATTTAGAGTCCTCTACTCCTTTGGTTTTTACCTCCTTGTTTCCCAGGAACCTCTTTTCTGATGCATACAATGGCTGGTTGAATCCAAATGTAAATTACTTTGGTAAATGAATTAGATCATTTCCCCTATCATCTCGTCTCTTGCTGCAGTAACACCCAAAGGGGTTTCTAACAAGTTAGACTTCTCTCACAGTTTCTTTAATTGAATGCCTTTGAAGAAGCTTCTCTTTGTGAATTTCACTTTTTCAGACAATTCATGTTGAAGCCACATTTTCAAGGTTTTACTTCCATTTCTGGAAGCTTAACTGAAACAGATTTGCAATTTGAGTGTCTTTATTTAGGTAATTTTCTGGTTAAAATTGATGTGTTCTGTGCCTTCTCTTCCATTAGTCATCATAATGACCATTTTCTGTTCTGGAAGACTTTTCTCTCTTTCCTTATATATATTTTGCTCTAGAGAAGCAAATGACAAGTTATACAACTAAAATGCAAGGGACAAAGGTTTCTTGGCTTTTGTTTTTTAAAGGAATTGACCATATTTAAAAATGAAGCTATTGGTATCATATTTGCTGTCTTTATTTCACATAGAGATTTGACTGCTTTTATTACTCTACCTGCTCTTGTGTTATTGTTTGCAATAATGTGGAACTCGAGCCACTTGGGTTTCTTGTGCTTCATGACTAAAGGCTGGGATGTTTGGAACCAAGCAGTGTCCTAAGTGGTTTTTAGGGAACATTTCCTGCAGCGCATAGCAATAGCAGTGTCTGCAAACTCCAGCAGCATTTGGTGAATTTTCAGATATCGGGGCACCAGGTGTCAGTGATGGTAATCACTTGGCCTGCAGTATCTTTATCCTTGGCCATGGTACAGGAAAAGTGTCAAGACTTGAGTTTTCAGACTCATGAGAAAAAACAGCTAACCCTTTTGAGTTTTTTTCCTTTCCACAACCACTTGTTTGCTGGACAGTAAGTGAGAAGCAATGGGCATGCAGCACTGCAGCACTAATACTGCCAAGTCACATTTCAGTGAAGGATTATACTAGGGCCTTGGCATACTCCAGTCCCTGTTGCATGCTGGTTTTAAAGCCCTCAGCACTCAGAAGTCTTCCTTGGTGCTGTATCCCAAGGAGCTTTCCTGGCTATTGCTCGTCATCAGAAGACACTGGTTCCACAGATCTTTGTGTTACTCTATCCCAGCAATTCACCTGAGGTTTGTTCTAGAGAAACATACTGCAGAATTGGACATCCTGACTTTACAGAATAGACTACACCTTGACTGATGTTGGCCACCAGAAGATTAACCAAAGGGAAAATCCAGTCCCAAAAGCTTATAAAGAACCACAAAGTGTCCTGCTGTATTTATTCCCAGGTAAAATCCAAAGTGTCTTTCTCTTCCCTTCTGATGGGGATCCCAGCTCTGGTTTGCATGGTACACCCAGGACTGGGTAGGAGCTGTTATATTCTCCTCCTTGGGGGATGGAGGGAAGAAGAAATGAAAAGCACGGCAATTAAAAATCCCTCAGAGGGTGAAGTTGGGGCCGGTTTTAAAAAACTTTTCCTCTGGAACTGATAATTGAGCAGTCTCTGTCAAAATGCTAACATCTCTCTCAGTCGGACTATGTCCTGTGCTTAGCTGAGTTTTTCACTCAATTGTTCACCAAACGAGGGGCAAACTGCTCCCTCCCACCTTTCCTGTACAGCCACCGGGGATGCATGCAGGGCAGGTGCTGGGAGAGGAGGAGGGGACTCTCAACTGGGATTAGATACAATTGGAAATACTCAGTTTGAGGGCCCAGACCTCCAGAGCCTTTGAAGAGAGATAGTCCAGAAGAATGCATCTCTGCAGCTGCTTGCTTGTTGTACTTGGTCATAACCAGCTCGTTTCTGTCATCACAGCCTGCCTTCTAACTTGATAGCAGCATTTTCCATGTGCCTGAACTGCCTGGCTCCCTTTTTTGTGGTCCCTCTCTGGTAGAAGCAAACAACAGACAATTTAAACATTTTTATTAGCCTTTAGAGGCTGAATTTGCAGCTGGTTCAGCATCTCTATTGCAGGGCTACAAATTATTCACAAGGGAAGCTAAGAAAGCCCTGAGCTTTCCAGTTAGGCTGAGGCTGGGATTGGCATGCAGACTGTGACTTTTCTGTGGTCACGTAATGTGTTGATCACGTCTCTTAATGAGAGGTCTGCTTGTTGGGCTCTACTGAGCCTTTAAGTCCCTACTGCAGGCTGCATATTTATCTCCCTTGGAAAATATCCTATTGAAGAGTGACATTGAAAGGACAGTATATTTTCTGTGAAGTGTTATGTTTTATCCGGTTTTGCTGGAGGTATTGACCAAACTGGAATGAGATCAGACAAGGAATTGGTTTGTGTTCATGTTGTTGGTGCATTTGGTGGAGTAACCTGATAGGGCTAGCTCCCCACTTCTCTTTCCCTTGTGTCTCTCCCAGAACTCAGAGAGAAGAGAAGCACACAGAAAAAGAGCTAAAAAATGGGCAGAGATAGTCTCTGAAGCTCTTTTGATTTTTTGGGGGGAGGCTGGGGGGGGAGGGGGATATGTTAATGCTGATTTGATTTTAAGACAGAATCCTGTGATAGGAGAGGCGTGGAATTAAGTGTCCTGAAAAGGGTTCAGCAACAGCCTGAGGACTAAGGAGTAAAACTTGTGTTGTATTTATGGGCTGTAATTACTTTCCAAAGGGGATGGGGGGCCGTTTTGGGGAACTATATTTGTTTCTGTGTGATAACCCTGAAGTGTAATTTATTTAGTGACCTCTGCAGTGCTGATAGGTGGCTCTGCAGGCACTGGCTGCCTTGCTGTGGAGGTTCTCACATGCTGAGCTTCTCTGTATGTTTGTGCCATCTTCCAGGAACAGTTTTGAAGTGCCACTTGTGGAACCAGTACACCTGGAATCCATCTATACCTGTGTACTTGAGTATTCTCTACTTCTTAGCAATTCTCAACCTTGCTTAAAATGAGAGATAAATTCTTTTCCAAAATGAACCTGGCAAGCTTTTAGGACAGATTTATTTTCATTTGAATAATTTAAAATTTGTTTACAGCAATTAACATCTGTATCAGCCGTTCTGCTGCATGTCTAATGAAGTTACAGATGAAATTACTGGCCTTGTGAGTAGCTGATTCCTGTTTTGCCTACAAAAGGTCATGACTCTGGAGTGGATGTTGTTTGTCAGGCACTCTGTAGTTACACACAGGAACACACAATCTTAATGAGGATGGCAGCTCAGCAAGAGGCTGGGGATGTGCTTCATGGGATTCCTTTCTTTTGGAGTCCCTTTCTTCCAGTGGCTTTCATCCTGGCTCACAAACTGGCATGTAGGTTTGCAAGTCAAAGGAGAATAATTTTGTACTTCAATGGTGCTGGCTTCTGTGAAGTGTAACTCACAGTATGTGGTCATACTTCGTATTGGACTGTTTAGGATTATTTAGAGTTCTGTTCCTTTTTATTTTCTTCAGGCCTGAAAAGAGTGGATGACCTAAAATGGTGCTTTATTTTGCACTGCTGTGTATAGGCCGTGAGAACGTGAAGAACAGTTTAACTGAGTTTTTTACAGGTTTATTCTCAAACATTACTTTTAAGCTTATTTGCAGTAAGGTACCTGATTCAGAATTTACTAACTTGCATGTTCTGTTGTAATTGGGTTTTCCTGGTTATCACCATTGTTCCAGTGGTGACTCTGTTGATATATTTTCAGGATGAAAAAAGGAAGAAAATATTTGTACTCCCTGAAGGACAACTTCTTATCTACCTTGCTATTATTTGCTTACTAATTTAATTCTCTCCATGTAATGGTTATATAAACCTTACATTATTTCATAACATTTAGCACCTAATTTTAGCTGGCATTCAGCCCTTACCACTGACTTCAGATGAGATGATACCCCTGGATGTTTCATGCATTTCCATATCAATTTCTTATTAAGGTATTAATTCTGCATTGTAAAAGCCTTTTCTCAGTTGACTATTGCACTAAACCCAAATGCTATATTCGAACTACTGATTGCACTCACAGCAGCAAGGTACAAGGTACTGTAACGTTCTTCAAAATCCTGATGCATTTACCAGATCTGCTCAGATTGAATTACCTGAAAGGTGTGATTTGCAAAAGTGATTGTACGTGCAAAATTTTTAACTGTCTCAGCAAGCAGTCTCTAGTCACACTGTTTAACAAGTACCACTGGAGTGTATAATTTTTTTTATAATAAGCTCCATTCAGTTTAATTTACTCTGAATTTTTCTAAAAATATCTTCTAACAAGATTAGTTGTGAAGAACTTGATATGTATTGTGTATTTCTCAGTGCTAAAGATTTTCAGCAGAGGCAGCTCTTGCTTCTGTCTTTTGAGTAAGAAAACAAAATTCAAGAAAACAGGCTGAGCTGTGCTATCCTCAGTCTTTTGAATTCTTGCACCTTGAATCCTGAACAGCAGATCTTTACTGCCTTAATGCTCTTTTAGGATGAGGGTAATTTGAACAGTGCTATTTTTTTTCTCTGTCTCAGTCAGAAAAGACAACAGTTTGTGTTAATATAATGTAGTTATTGAAATAAATTGCATTAATTAGTAGTGCTTCTGCTATAGTTATTGGTACGGTTTCAAAATCAGTGACTTCATTTCAAGGCTAGTTTTAGCTTTTTTATACTGCCGCCTTGCTTTAGGACACGTCCACTCCATCACTGTGGAGAGCACCAGCTCTAACAACAAGCCTGTACAGATGGAATTCAGTTATGAAAAAAACATTATGAAAACAGTAGCTATTTATTTGAAGGTTGAAGAGAAAACGAATAGTTTTACCATGCGGACACTGTTTTGCATGGCTGCATTAACAGCATGACGTTAGTGTAACCTTTTTTCTTTAACTTGGTGTAACCCAAGAAAACTTCACAGCTAGTGGAGGTCAAAAGTGCCATTGCATTGGGTTACAGAAAGCAGGGTGGTCAAAGTGGGGGTGAGAATGCCTGTGGGAGGCACAGGTACCACTGTCCAACTAAACCAGATGACTGGACTACTGTTTTATTCCTGGGAGCCTATCCTAGCTCCTACTCAAATCAGGGTCAGCTGTGGGGTCAGAACAGGTTGCTCAGGGCTTTATCCAGTTGCATCTTGGAAACTCCCTGGGACTGGAGACTGCAGAATCTCTCTGGGCAAAGTGCTCCACTGCTGGGCTGTCCTTCAAGGTAAAAATGTTTTCCTTATAGCCCATCTGAACCTCTCCTGTTCCAACTGTTGCCTATTGTCTTTCATCCTCCCACCATGCACTGCTGTGCAGAGCCTGGCTCCATCTTCTTAAGGGGCTGCTATCAGGTCCCCCCAAAGCTATTTCTTCTCCAAGTTCAACAAGACCTGTTCCCTCAACCTTGGCTCACAGGGCAAGTGCTCCAGCCCTGACCATCTTGGTGGCCTTCTGCTGAATTCGTCCCCATTTATAGATGTCTTTTCTGTATTGGAGCCCAAAACTAGACTTAGTATGCCAGACATAGTTTAACAAGCACCAAGTAGAGTCGGATAAAAATTTCCTTTGATCTACTGGCCCTGCTCCTGTTAATACAGTCCAGGACACTCTTGGTCTTTGTTGCTATGTGAGTAATATGAGCCTCCTTAATACTGAGGAGACTTGTTAAAAGGCTTGCTTTCATTCAGTACCAAATAAAAATTGATTAGAAGTATCAGCAGAAAGAGGTGAGTGGCTTTATTGACACAACTTTGTTCTTGCTTCATATTTGGAGAGCTTTAGTGATCTTTTGATTATACAGTCCATGAGCTAAAAATTTGCAGAACAAAGCATGACATGCACAGAGAAGCCGAGGTTGATGGCAGCATTGTTTTCTTTAACCTGATAAAATTGCTGTGGTACTTGCACAAGATTTTTCTTGCCATCTATTTATTTTTTTTTTTAAACATCATGTTAGAGAAATGTAGGTATCCGCATTTCTAAAACAACATACATCCAGAGCCACTCTGCCAATTCCTTGCTATGTTTTATAAAAACACTCTTGGGAGAACTGAAGTAAAGAGATGCTAGTAGTGTGTATCATTAATGTGACTCACACAGTGCTATCAAACTGCTAACAAACAGAAAGCTCAATATGCAAAACCCAACAAACTGCCCTCATTGGTGACAACAGAGTGAAGCCTTTGGGAATAATTAATATATGATGTGAAACAATTTTTTTTCCCCAAGTATGCTTTATCTTATACTGACACATCAGCAGCAATCCATGTTCCATTCACTGGCGGTGCACAGCTTCTCTGTAAGCAGCCTGATTTGTACTGAAGATTTCTAGGCAATGAAACAACTGAAACTGCAACTGCTGTTTGTTTAGCAAACTCAGTCTGTTTTGAAAGATGAAACACTGTTTATTTGAAAAACTGAAATGAACTGAACCTCTGTGAACTGTATTTCCTTAAAAAAAAAAAAAAAAGAAAAGAAAAGAAAGAGCAAGCTTTATTTTTTTCCAGATACTGGATTTCTCTTTTGTGGGCTATAACCAGCTATATGCTGAGTTTCGAAGGTTGAAAACTCTACTGAAATTATGAAATATTTTGCTTGTTCCCAAGAAAATATTGTAGCAAATCTAGCCTGTCATTCAGATCACTTGCTTAGGTACTTCATGGACTGCATCATTTACTTTTTCCCCTGGAACTGTTCTACAATTTCAACATCCTGCAGGCACCTGCACACCTCTGTAATTTCTATTGGAGGCTTCACCTTGGTCTGTGAGATCCAACAACCCAGTATCTTCACAGTAAGGGTTCTGCTAAACTGGCTTTTGAGAAGATGTTTACTGAGTCTTCCGTAATACAGTGGAGGTGCTCAGTTGCTGCTTGTCTTCTGTCACTTCCTTTTCGCTGAATTTTAGATGAACTGAAACATGGAAAGGGTGTTTAATAGTGCCAAAGCCATGGAGAAAGATTTGGGAACTGTGGGCTAAGGTCCTCAAGTCCAGGCTAGTGCTGTTTAATGTGCAGTGTCCAAATAACTCCCCTGAGTCCTTCTGCAGTGGTAAAGATGATGCTTTCCACTTCTAAACTGTTTTTTTTTTTGTGGTATTTTTTAATGTGGGGTGCCATAAATTCCAGCCCAGTGAAAGGCTGCAGAAACTTACTTTCTATCGTAGGAAACATCTTTAAAGTTGGATATCTGTTTAGGGAGAGTGGAAGGAAAAGTAGCTGTGTGTATCCATCAACATCGTGAGCTGCTCAGGCAGGTGTGAAGTTGCACATATACCATCAAAGCTTTGTTCTCAGCTGAATGAAAAAAAACTTCCTGCAGTGGGATATGCCCTGAAACAAGATCTGAGGACTGCTTTGTGCTACCTCAGTGTGTGATGGTGGCTCCTGTCCTCACTGCAAGCCAGGGGCCTGGGTCTGAAGGAAGGTACAAGTGCACCAAGCTCTCCAACAGATGCTTCTGCGGTGGGTGGGATTTGGCCAAATGTTGCCTGGGAGTGAGTTGGACACAACAGCTGTCATCTGTCCCCTGATTCATGGGTTGCTGGAAACCCTCTGCAGGAGCCTATGTTCTCTTTTGAATAGCTCTGTGGGTGCTGTTCCTCTGACAGGCTAGTGTGTGACTTTCCTTGGCTGGGCTAAATGTGAGCTGAAGCCAGGGAGTGTGCAAAGAAGTGAATTTTGGTCCATTCTGGAGAGGGGGGACATGACCGTAGGTATATCTTACTCCCATGACTGTAGCTTTATATTGTATACTTTATGTGACTGCCATTTGTGTGACAGCACATTTCCAGGCAAAGGAGTCAGCCCTGGGAATATTGCAGCAGTTGGAATTGACCTTTAACTAAACGGGCACAGGAATGCACAGCTGCAGGATGATGTTTTTATAGAAAGGTTTTCACCATATAGGTAAGTATCTAACCAACACCCAGTAACACTTTCTGCTTAGGAAAAAGCTTTCGACATTAAAGAGCTATTTGGATGGTCTGAGGTTTATTGCAGAAGAGAGGACTGGGCTGGGAGCAAGGACAAGGCAGAGCTGGTTTAGTGGACAAATGCCAGGGTTGCAAATGGGCTTTTTTGGACCAGGCCAAGTGGAAAATATGTGCTTGTGTCAAATTCCTGTAGCAGTGGATGGCACCACCTGCGGACAATTAAAGGAGCCAGAGACTTTGCTTGTGACTTGTTTATTCCTGTTCTGTTGTTTGGGTCCATGGGCTAGTCATAGATGGTTTTGCAACTTGTCTGGGACTGTTTCATTTTGTATTATTTTTATCTTCCTGCAATGAAGCTTTTTAATCAATCTGTCTTTTACAGTCAAGCCTGACACTTAATGCTGAAATGGTTAAAGATGATTTTCCTTGCTGCCAGCTGTGCTGGTTATGTTCAATGCAATATGTGAGCTGACTTTAAAAGCTATCAGCACGCTAAGGTATATGAAAAATAATTATCTTGAGTGCTGTTGTGCACAGTTTAATTTCTCTGCCAGTTATGCAGTGGACAGTGGGAATGACCCAAAGGCAGGTCTATTTGCTTGTTGGCTATTTTGCCAGCTGTTGCAGGTGAAACACAGATTTCTACCAGACAACTTGCCTGCTCGTCTTCAGGCAAGCAGAAATGCTGTTTTCTTTTAAACGGTCTATTTTAAGCTGCAGGCTTGCTCATGTGTTCAGTCAGTACCCTTGGAGCTTGAAAGCTGCTCCCAAGATGTTCTTGGGGCATTTAAGGGGACATGCCAGTGTCCTTGGTAAGTGTTGAAGGGGTTGATCTCTCTGAAGATCAAAGATACACATTTCAAAGGCAAAAAGTTTCCCACTGTGCTTGGCTTAAGGAAAACTGTACCACACTGAACATGTTGGTGTCTGGTATGTAACTTGTTCCTATACCTGCCTATGGATTTTTTTTATTATTATTAGTGATGAAAGAAAAGATTGCCTTGGGTTGCCATTACCCCTAAGATTAGAGTAAGGATTTCATGGCTTTTAGCTAGGAACCTCAGAAAGCATTTGTAAGTCATATTTTTAAAGGTTCATAACACTTGCAGTTGGGACGAAATTAGTTGGGTGTTGTCGAGAAGGCAGAAAAAGTGGTTGGGTTTTGGTTTTGTGGTTTTTTGTTGGTTTTGTGTTGTTTTTTTTTCAAGTTGCATGGCATCATCTTCTGTTTGTAAAAACCAGTAACTGAGTCCAAATGGAGGACATTGTTTGCCTAACTGTCCTGATTTGGGAGTGTCTGTTCTTGCAGAAATCAGCAGGTATAGAAATCTGACATTTTGATGTGTTTGTAGCTGCTTCTTTAATGTCAACTGCAGAAGTGTCAGTGACCTTAACTGACACTCAGTTGTTTTGTTTCTCTCTGAGAGTTGTACAAAATAATCAAACAACAGAAAGATACTGTCCACTGTTCCTGATAGCTTTTGTTTCACTAACAAATTAAACATGTTACAATTTTGACAGTTTTAATGCAATTGAACTATTTACTCTTTGTTATATAGAATTTTTATTCTTTAATAATTAAACAACTTGTAAAATCTTCATTAATGTTCAAAAAGTGTTTTGCTACAGTTCCCAACTTCCTATGATGTTCTTATTAACTTTTTGTTCCTTAAAATACTCAATCTTTAATTATAAAATGTAATTGTTGCTAAAAAATGTGACCACAATGTGCTTTAGTCAATAGAAAAGCAGAAGCCTTGCAGTTCTAGCAGAACTGTACTTGCTTATGGGTTTCCTGGTGCATTTCTGCAAAAAGTGAAGTACATCAAACATACCAGGGCTCTCATGCAAAGAGGCACAGGATCTGTGGGATCTTTTGTGTGTTCAACTTAATAGAGCGTACAAAGCAATTCCAAGATAGATCTTTCCAGCTACAAAACAGAAAAGTCAATCTTCTATTTCCATGTGCTCTGTCTTCTCTGTCTCAGCAGATGTAAGTGGAATCATGTAAGGGAGTCTATTCTTGATTTGCATTTGTGGGTTATTTTCTGGAATGAATTTACTGTTAGCCCTTTCTTGTTATATAAATTGTTTACTCAAAATTTTAAGAAGTAAATCGAGTGCTATTGTAATAAAATGCTTCTCTGTTCACTTCCCCAGAACTAGCCTGGTTTTTACTCAGATAAAATTTGTCTTGTATGTAGTTTTTCTTAGAGCCAGAACAGCAAAAATTCTGCAATTGTTAAACAACTCAGTGAAAAATGGTAAAGCTCACATTACAGAGATGGAATAAAAAGTCCCTTTGTGCTAGTCAAGGATACCCAGAGGCTTTTCTATGCACTGAGTTTTGTTATCCGACACTCTTATTACAGATGACTTCCCCACATTGTGACCGATACATGCTCCAAAAGGGTATTCCTGGGTTTCATGTATCCAGCTAATGAGCAGAGGTTGAATAGGCAGATAAAGCAAACTGAAGGATAATAATACATAAGTACTGGCAAGCTGCCTAGATTGGCATTGGTAAACATGATTCTGCAAGAGCTGCAGAGTGTGAAAGGGGAACTGTGCTGTATTTAAACAATCAAGAGGATTAGCCCGAGTTCCTTGACTGCTGACAGGTACCTTGCACGTAGGCATAAGAAAGTCCTTCATAAGAATGACGAAGAAACTGGGAAGATGTTTCCATCAGATGATTCATGTAGAGTAGGGAAGAGGACAGGGGATTCTGCAGTCTTCTCTGAGCTGTAAAGGGACAGATATCAGAGAGCTTTAATGAGCATGGCATTTTGGTGATTTTGCATCAGGCCTATGAGACATAGCTTGCACAAATCGTTAAGGCTGCTCGCTGTGCAAATCTAAGGGATGCAGCTTTTATGTATTTCTATCAAAATTGGGAGAACATCTGAAGTGCAACCACAACTGTTATTTAGCTATGGCAAGTAAATCAACAAAGTTTTTAATACAAAATTGATGGACACTTGTAAGGTGCCGCCTGGGCCTTCTCCCACATTGCTTATCAATGTTGCCAATGATCTAATTCTTGCTTTCACTATTTCAGATTTTATTTCAAAGTCATGAGGGAATGATAGCTAATATTCATGTTGTTAGCACATGTGTACTCCGGCACTATTGATCTGCAACAATCATTTTAAATAGACTTGCGTTTGAACACGATTTTAGTGGTGGGTTTTTTTCCTTCAGTATGAAGCTGGCTTTTGCTTAATGCTTTGTTTTAAATATTATTCTGAAAAGGCCTTCCCTGAATGGAGACATGGGATGTGAGGCTGTGAGACAGCTGCAGACAATGACAGTAAGATAATAATAATAAAGATAATGAATAAATTTTGGTGGTGTACTCCCTAGCAGTTTGATGCTTTGCAGGAACAAACGGTAAACCTGTCAGCAGCATGGTGTGCCTACAGCAGAGACTTCAGACAGCAAACTATTCACAAGAGTTATTACTGAATACTGATGGTCTTTTCCCATACAAAAAGAAAGCTTGAAATGGTTTCTGCACCTGGAAGGAGTATCCTAGCAACATCACTGAGGAAACTGTATGCCAGGACTTTTTTCTGAGTGCTTTTTGTTGAACATGGCAGCAGTTGTAAAACAAAGGTCAAGAGCAATTTAAACTCTTCAAAGTGCTGTTGCTTAATTCATTTACTCAGAGAAATGTTTGTGTTGTAGTTTTCTGCCTAAAGGATAAATATCGGCTTACAGAGTCATGCAACAGACTATCCAACTGCAGTTCAGTTAAACATGAATATAAATTAATCTAAAATGTCACTTCTTACTTGTGGGAAAATTACTGTTAGCATTTAACACTAGTTTTTACCTTGTGAAGTAACCAGGAGTCCCTGCTGCCTTCTGCCTGCTCTAGCAGCTGAGGGTACTCAGGGGCTTTCTGTGCAACACAGAACAGGGCAAGCACAGAACACCACCAGGTAGTGGGAACAGAGCATCGGTCTAATTAAAGAAAACAAGAAAGCTCTTTTCTTTGCCCGAGAAGGTGTATGCGGTCATTGTCTTACTATATGCACAGACCTCAGGTAAGTCCCTGCTTCGTGCTTTGTCATCAGCTTTCAGGGAAGATGTACTTATTTCAGGTTTTCCATCACTCACTGCTACTGTGTCAGAAGTACTTGCTGGGTGGGCTTGCTCTTACGGGCCTTGCCGTCTTGCAAAGGGGAGAGGGCAGTGTTTATCTTTGTGTTTTATGGATGGAGGAGTTGAGGTGAAGGACTAAGACCCTTTTCAGTCTCCTGGGCTGGGGCTGCAGAGTTACTGAGGGAGCTGGGCCATGCCCTAAACCCCTCTGAGCTTCTGCTTTTGTCATGCAGAACAGGACAACATTACTGTCTCTCACCAGGAGAGATGGTGATACAGCCTAAAAAATGCAGGCAGTTGTAACAAGAGGTTTTGCCCTCTGCCCAGTCTAGTAGATCATCTCTAGTTCAAGAGCCTGGTCTAAAAATGGATTTTTTACCATTTCTATTCAAGTTTATGTGCTACACAAGGGACAAAGCCTGTTGCTGGTCTTTTTTTCCCTGCATTCTGACTTGGCAAGAAGATTTTTTACTTAGATTATTGGATGTTGAACTTTTTCATTAGCTGCTTAGAGGAATACAGGTTCTGCATGGTTTCATATGTAAACAGTCATCTAAAAATCAGTGGTCATCTGACATCATAATTTTCTCTCTCAGCTCCCTGTTTATTAAGCTAAATGATGGTTTAACCTGGAATTTAATATCAAACAAACTAAAGTGCTTAAGGTAACCTTCTGTTTCCTTCAGTACAAAGGCACTTGAAAAGTGCTAGAGCCATTACCCTTCTCTGAGAAATATTTCAGAGTAATTTGCCAAAGAAAATTAGCTGAGGATAAGGTGCTTGTTCTGAGGAAACACAAGAAATTTTCAGTGAAAATCTGTCAGCTAATAGAAAAAATGAAATGCTATTCCATTCAAACATCTTTTTTTTTTTTTTTCTTTCCTTCTGGACTGCAGGTGATGTGACTCCTGTTCTCATGAATCCTCTCTCGCAGTCACACTCCATTCCTCTGGCAGAAGGAATATGCCGTACCATATCAGACATGAATGCAGATCATGTGAAGGTCACGCAGGAAACTTTAACGGAGCAGTTAGTGAAAAATTATCCAGGTAAAGTGTTTGTTTCTCCCTCCTTTTAAAAGTGACTGTATCATCAAGCTTGAGTCTCTGATATTGGGCAAGTGATCACTGAATGTTTACAAGCAAAGCTGGCAATACGAATGAATATAAATTAACGGGCAACTGGTAACATACGCGAATCTGCATACTCCTCATCAATCTGTGAGCATCACTAACATTGTCTGGAAGGTAATTCTTTTTACAGATTTTAATAAATCTTTGAGAATAAGAGGAAACAGACAGTAGTCTGTTGAGAGTATGCCCTTTCTAGAGGGTGGGAAAGCACAGATGAGGTATTTAGGTGCCAGATATGGAACAGCATAAAATAGACTGTGTGTCCATTCACAAAGACTTTGAGTTCTCCTTTAAGAGACAGGAACATAGCTGACTGATAGCAGAGGGAATACGTTGGAGGCTACCTCCAGTGTTTGCTATCAAAAAATACAACTGGCCTCAAATTCAGGTTTGTTGGTCATATTCCAGCCTCTTCCTTCCTGAAAGCAAATTACTTATTTACACTAAATAAGCTTTAATCCTTCTCTTCTGATGGGGTAGCAGCCACCTCCCTTAAATGCCACGCTTTCTTTTTATTCTGAAAAATGTTCAATTTCCCTTAGATCTGCAAGATTGAAGTGTGCACACCTGCATGCACACACAAGAGACTTTGTAAAGGCTCGTTACGGCCCTCTGCAGGATGTTACTTTGATACTGAGCTTCCTCTTTTGAGTCTTAACCTTATAGGTCTGCAAACGTTACAGGTTGATCTGGCAGGCGTTTTTAGTAGTGGGAAAAATTTTAATGCAACCCCATAAACTGGCCCAGAACGCTGCCAGGAATGTGATGTAGTCCATATGTGCACCGAGACAACCACAAGGTAGCATTTTTAGGTCAGCCAGAAGTAACACTCTCAAAGTTTGTAGGGAGAGAGCGTATTTCTTGCTATGTTTTCACCTTGCAGGAAGTTTTCCTTCCTGCGGGCAGGAGATCAGCAGAAGCCTGGGGCAGTAGATCCGATATCACTAGACTAATGACTCTGGGACTGTGACACTTGAGGGAAAACCTGTAGCTGAGACTAGTCTCAGTGAGGTAAGCTATTGTCATCTGACAAAATTAGACTGGAAGCTTCAGAGAGAATGATAAAAGCCACTGTTAAATAACCTGCCAAGAGGGAAATGCTTTGAACAACACATTGTTTGGTTTGTACCTGGCAGAAGGTCTCTCTCATGAATATCATGTCCTGACAGACACAAAGAGAACATTCTTGCTTATTCGAAGGAGAACATCCTAAGCTCCATCACAGCAGTGTTGCAGTGACAACCAGAAACGCAGTTGGCCTTTACCTGCTTCCTCTGGGGTGACCTTGCCTCATCAGTGAGGATTGGCCGTGGCAGAGTTCAAAAGGGTTTTACTGTGCCTTAAGACACCGGCAAGATTGCACCTAAGCAGAGCCCTCGGCTGGACGATGTTTCTGTGCTGCCCTCACCTGGCTGGCCCGGGAGGGTTTTCCCTGACTGAGGCTTGCAGCCTGTGCTGGCCCCAAGATTTGGGCCTGTCCTCCACGCATGGACACTGCTGCAGAGTGGGGCTGTCCCTGTTCTGCAGGGACCCCAGGGCTGTGGGTGGGGACAGCTGGCTGCAACAACAATTGCTGGCTCTGGAAGCTTAGCAGAATGGTGATGTATTAAAAAAATAATTTAAAAATCCTGCCTTTTGTCCCGTGATACTGGACAATTTCATTTTGAAATTGAGTATGCCCTACTCAAACTTCAGTTGCCAGGTCCATTTCAAACTTCTTTTGGAATCCTGTGAACTAAATACATTGGGTATTTCTTGTTCAGTTGCTTCCAGATCTGTTGTAAGTAAGTTATTTTTTGGCCAGCTCCCATTTTATTTGAAAACTTATTTCTGATTTGAAATATCTGTATCTTTGGTGTAGGCATTGCAGTTCCTTCCCACAATATCTTATATAATATCCTTGGCACTCTAATTAAAGAAAGGAAAATCTATCATACGGGAGAAGGATACTTCATTGTGACTCCCAACACATACTTCATCACAAATGATGCCACAGAAGACAAGAGAAGGGTCCTGTTGGCAGACAGTCATGGGTCTTCTTCGCCTTCCATCGCTTACCTGTTAAATATTGAGTGCTGTGCAGACCTAGTGAAAGAAAACATTCCTACGGTATCCTGTTACAGATCCTGCCATTGTTTCCCTGACCAGCATATGCTCTGTGAACAAAGACCTCGGCAGCTAGTGAACCCTGAACCTAATGGAGGAGGTAGGAAAGGCTGCAGTGAATTGAAGCCTTCAATTCAAACTCAAGGGATCTCCACATCTGCTGAAAACCATTCCTGGGACACCATCAAACCCCTGACATCTGTAAAAGAGAAACTGAAAAGCAAAAGGTTTGGCCTTGGCCTTTTCTGGAGAAGTGCTTCTAAAAAAGAGAAACGTAAGAAGGAGTACTCCACTTTTTCAGCCCAGTTTCCTCCCAAGGAGTGGCCAGTCAGGGATGAAGATGACTTAGATAATATTCCACGTGATATTGAACATGAAATTATCAAGCGTATTAACCCTACTCTTACAGTTGATAATTTGATTAAACACACAATTTTAATGCAGAAGTTTGAAGAGCAGAAAAAATACATCAGTAAGGGTACCTCAGCTGAAGTGTCAATAGTCAGGCAAAACCATCTTCCAAAGGACTGTATTCAAAAGACACTAAGTAACCCAGCAAAACACACCAGGAAAATCAAATCAAAGAAAGAGAAGCAGATTAGCAGAAGCAACAGGAAATCTCACATACATCAGCTAACATCTCAAAATAAGAAACTGGAAGAGAACCTTTCACTGCCTATCAGAAACCAACAGCCATCTGACATAGGAGTGGAATCCCATATCATATATAAAAAACAAATTAAGAACCCTTTTCAGGGTCTGTCATGGAGAAGCAACTTTCATGCGAAAGGTTACAAAGGTACTATTAACAGTCAGCTGAAGTCCAGGCCTCGAAAGCAAGATAGGGCTTTACAAAGGCCATGGTCTTTGGACTCCTCAAAAACTTTTGACTATGAAACTGAACAGCTGACTACTGAAACGCAGGCTGACAAAGCTAAGCAAAAGAAACTACTCCATGCTAATAGGTCTTCCCTCCAACTAAAGAAAGACAGTTTAAGTAAAAACTTTAGTTATCCACAAGGCAGTACCTTGCAAAGAGATAAAAGTAAATACTTTCTGGAGAGTACTATTTCTGAAGAAAACATCTACAGAGGAACAGTAAAAAAAAATCCTGGGGATATTAAAAAATCCCCTCACTCCTACACTGAAGATAATGGTGTGTGCAAAGAAAATGCAAAATTTTCATTACATCTGAAAGATGAGCATTGCAGGTGCAAAGCTGACACTGTATGTGAGCTATTAGATCAAACAGCAAATGAATTTCAAAATGTCCGTCTTTCAAATTATACAGCCAATGTCAGCCTGGTAAAAAAAATTGGTGTGAAATACAGGCAAAAGACTGATAAAAAGAGTGAACTTATATTTAAATGTGACTGTGCCAGCCATCCTGGATCAATGAAGCAGGAAAGTGAAGGATTTACTGATAACTGCCATCTTCTGTACCAAAAAGCGCATGATGGTGACACGTGTAACTTGTTACATCTGGATGACAATTTTGAAGGCAATGAACCATGTCACCTGCCTCCTGGCCATGCTCTTTCAGATACAAGAGACTGGAGTAATGCTGCGCAAAAGCTGGGGACAGCCATGTCCCTAAAAAACTGTAAGGTTAATACTTATCCCACCCAGCACAACACAACTGTAAATAAACGTGACTCTGGAGACCATGGATGTAAGGAAAGCACTAGTTTTGCAGAATCAATAGATGGCTCAAAAGAACATCCAAAACCAGATTTCTCAGAAGAAAGTTGTTTGTGCAGCCAGGTTCTTCTGATAGGTCACAGAAAGGAAGAAGAAACTGGCCTTACTGAATGTGCAAAGGCTTCAGCTGTAGCAGATTTCTGCCACGCTAATGAGGCTGACTCAGATGCTGACACTTTGCAGAACTTCACCTATGAGACAGGTGAAGTAGTTGCATGCTGTGCTTTGGGCTCACAGACCAAAGAAATGAGAAACCCTCTGGGAAAAAAAGATCTGTTTTTTAAGAATACTGTGGTATCAGGACAGAAACACCCAGAAGGGACAGAAAACCACAGCATTACAGGAGACAGTGGAATTGACTCCCCAAGGTAAGAAAACACATGTAACTATCTTAGATGTTTTATCTTCAAACTAACAATGGAATGTAGGCACAGATGTTGCTGTAAATCATAAAACCCCCTCCCCAACAACAAAATTCTTATTATCTTTAAAAACTTGAAGCAGAAATACTCAGACTGTATAAGACTACCATGTCTTTTTTACATGTGCATTCCCCCTAAATCAGCTATACAAATGCTGCTGTTTACATTTTGCATTTGTTTTCATGAAGCAAGAAAACAGTAGGAGCTCTGCCTTGCAGATGGAGATGGCCAAGTGCATAAATGTTAAGAAACATGGTGATTGATAAACTCCTGTTGGCAGACAGGTTCAGCTAGCATTGGTCTTGCCGTATGACATTACAGACATTCTCATAGTTTGCCCAGTTGTAGACAAAGAATAAGAAGCACTTTATAGAGGTGTTCAATCAAAATTTAAAGTACAAAATGCCATCTGACTTGCTCACAATAGACAGGAGAATGTGTACTTCACTTGAGCTAGAAGCTTCTGCTTCCTTTTATAGGGTACGTTTTGCCTGTAACTATACTTGAAAAATCCCTTAATGGAAAAAAAATTGGTATGAAACAATTTTTTACACAGTTGCATGTGGAAAAGACCTACAAAGCTGTTAATAAAGTTGGCAAGAACATAAGTTAAAATGCTGCGGGAAAAATTATACCCATTTTTTTAACAGCATCACGTGTTCTTAAGATCTTAAATGACTAGTATTTAAGTGTAATTAAACCATTCACGTTCTCATTAGATATGTACTGTCACCTTGAGAAGCGAGTATATGAAGGAACAAATCACATACTATAGTTTTAAGGGAAATTCTGCTGATTTTTTTTCCACCTGAAGCAGCTTTTGCCTGTGCACTCTTTCAAGCACACTTCTAGAGTATTACTTGGACATAAACACTTGAAATCTCTTGGATGCTCTTTAGCAAAATATATTTCAAAGGGTCATTTTGATTGTTTGTATTGATGCTATCTCTGGTACCAGAAGCTAAGCCAACTCAGTTTATTTATAGAATGGGAAGTCTAATGTCTAATAATTCTGTTATTTTAGATGGACTGAAAAGAAGATGAAGCCTCCTGCCAAATTCTGAATGCATACATACTAATGCAAAGAGGACAAAGTGGAAGGACAATTCCAACAAAATTCCTTGCTTCAGCTAACTCTGGTTGTGAACATTTGATTTTTTTTTTAATAAGCTTTGTAGACTTTCCCTTTGTAGCAATGTAATCATGCTGGAAATGTGATCAGTTGCATCTGTGAGGCTGTCTAAATCAAAGCGCTTGGTTAAAACTTTTGAAAGTAGTATTTGGAGAACTAATGTGTATTTCTGTTGCTCTCGTCTTTAATTAGTTTTTGCGTCTCTGACAATAAAAATGAGAAGTGATATACTTCATTCAGATCACACCATTCATCTGGAAAGGGTTACGTGTTGCTCTGATAGGAACTGTATCAGTTGGACAAGAGTGTTTTACACTGTAATTCATGAAAGTGCTTGCTACTTGTGCCGCAGAAATAACAGCATGTTCCATCTCCCCTGTCAGAAAACAAAACAAGCGAACTAGAGTTGCATGTACCTTACTACAAAAATTCCTTTGAATCCCGAGGTTCTCTCACTGTGTCCTGATGAAATCTCAGCTTTCCTCCTGAATCTGGCTGATGCGTTTGTATCTGGCAAGCAGGATTTAGTCTTTGCAAATGAAAATGCATTGGTGCAGGAGACAACAGGTAAGGTCAGTGGCATTGCTTCATGAGAAAGCCTGCTGCGGGCCTGCACACTCCTGCTCTGCTCTTGATCACCCCTTTTCTTCTTTTAAGGAATCAACAACATGGCAGCCATCAGGATCACTTTACAGCTTTTAGTTCGTAAGACTAATTTTGACTTCTTAATCCAGATTTCCTCCTGTAGCTAAAAGCAGACTGTGCTGGAAGCACGCTGCTAAGCCTCCTTTTAAATCTTCCAGAGACACTTGGTCATACAGTTACTGACTAGGTTAGGCTCTTTCACTACTGAAAACTTGTCTCCAGTTAGCTATGGAGGCAGAAAGGCTAAACTTGTAGTTACCAGTTTTTAAAGCTATTGGAGATTTCTTTTAGGGAAGGTGTCTCTGGCTGCGAAGAAGTGAAAGAAACCGCGTTTGTGCTGGCTGGGGCTGAGCAGAGCCCTGCAGCGCTCTCTCCCGTCCGCCTCGGTCCACGGCCGCTTTCAGTCACGCCGGTACCGGCATTTTCCCCCTCAGGCTTCTCCGGGAGCTCTCCTGCCCTCAGCGCCTCACGCTGCCTTAAAAAAAAACACTCCTCCCAGGGTCTTGCAAGCGCAACGGGGGTACGGCATAACGCGAAAGCGGGTGGAAGAGCCCCAAGCCGCCCTTTCCCCTGAAGCGCCCGTCATGGCGGCGGCCTCACGGCGGAGGCGCGAGATTCGCCACGAGCTCGACCGCCTCGCGGGCGCGGAGCACACTGGGTCTTGGAGTCCGGGGAGGGAGAGAGAAGCCCCGAGGCATGCTGGGCCTTGTAGTCTATCGGCGGAGACGGCAGCCTATTGGCCGCCGCGCGGCTGGTGAGGGGCGAGGCCCCGCCCCCGTTGCCGGGGCAGAGGGCGGGGTCTGTTTCTGTCACACAGCGGCCGGCGGCGGCACCGGCGTGGCGTGGCGCGGCGCGGCGCGGCTGCCGGTGTGTGGAGATGCCTGAAGCCGCCCGGTTTAGCGCTAGCAGCGGGGCCGAGTCGGATCCCGAGTGCCCTATGGAGAGCGAATCAGCCCTGGAAAGCAGCCGGCGGCGGCACAAGGTACCGGGAAGGGGTCCGGGGCCTTTCGCGGCCGGCTGCGGCCTGGCCGCGCCTCGTCTCGCCTCGCCTCACCTCGCCTCGCCTGCGCGCTGGGGCTCGTATCCGGCGGGTCTCGCCTCGGGTCTCACCCTCCCCAGTGGCATGGGCCGGGGCGGGTCTGCGCGGCGCGGCCACGGGGCGTGCCCGCCCGGCCGACCGGCCACGTGCGCGGCGGCGGCGGGGCCTCCCGGGAGGAGGTCGGCTGGCTGCACGGCCTGTGGTGCCGGGCCACGGCCCCCGCCTCGTGTCGGGACGGCCGTGGGGGGGGGGGGTGGTAGGCCTGCTGGAGCACGCGTGTGACCGTCCTCGTCGCGCAGGGGACCGGGGAGCGCTTTGGGGTGCACGCTGCGGGGGGAAGAGTCCCGAAAATGAAGGCCCGCGAGTCCCGCGGTCGGGAAGGTGCCTCCTGCAGGCACCTGGGGCACGGCGGGGAGGGAGACGTTGCCCCCCGCCGACAATCACTAGAACATAGACTTTTAGTTTTAACTGTCCTGCAGCGTCTTCTCTGTTTCGTGCCGCTTGGATCACGTGCGTGTATTTTCATGTACCGTTGTGTTGCTCTGTGCCTTACCAGAAGGAGAAAAAAGAGAAGAAATCTAAACGCCATGACAAATCTCGGAGGAGAAAGACTCAGATGGATGAAAGTGAGCAGTCGGAGGATGAAGTTGATTCCCCGAAACTCAAGAAATCAAGGAGTAGAGTTAAACAAAACGGTGCTATGAGAGAAGAAAGCCCGGAGAATACGAGATTATCTTCCTTAAACGTTAAATCGACCCACAGAAAACGGCAAAATAACTCTAGTGAAACGTCAAGTGGTGATGGTGACAGTGATCAGGAGCAGGTAAAACTAATGATTGATTAAGTTACAGTGATGTGTTTAGCTTTCAACTCCTGCGTTGCAACAAGGTTAAATTCAGAACAGGTTATTTTTCCTTTTTTTCCCTCCCTATCAGTGGAAAGACCACTGCAAATTTTCAGGGTTTAAAGCTACTTGAACTGTCCCTTCTGTTGATTATTTCCAAAAATTTTAAGTAATGGAAGTCCTGAAGTTCTAGATCAGCACACCACCAGCTTTTCTCACTTCAACAGTCTGGTGCTGTGGTAGCTGTTGGCAGAAGGACAAGCTGCAGTGAGATGGTGCTTTAATATGATTCAGCATCATTAGATATGATTGTCATTGCCACAAATGTAGTTTAATTGACTTCTTTTTGTTATTATGAGTACTTCTCTAGTGAAATAATTCTTTGGTTTTAGCTAGTGGAAAAAGAAAAGTTATGTATTAGTATGTTTTTATGTATCATCTTTTTAAATAGTAGCTGTTAACATGGTAAGATGGTCCTTAACGTAATAAAATATCATGTTGTAACATTTGTAAGTCTTTCTGTAAGAATGTTTTTATTTTGTCTATTTCTATTTGATTTAGGTTCCTTTAAAATTTCTTGACATGAACCAGATTTTTTTTAAGGGAAACATCTTGCTGTACCTAGGATTTGTTTTGAAAAGTCTTTATACCTGTATGTTCTGCTGTAGCCTGGTTTTGCTTCTTGTTCCAACTGATGCTTCACAAAGCATCCAGGGTTTCCATGGTTTCCAGGGCTAGCATTCTTTCCTCATGCTCTGCATTTTAATCACTGTGCTGTTAAAATGTATATGGAAGTGATGCATTACTGAGTAGGTAAGTTTCATGGTCTAGCTTGTAATGTTACTCTTTTGGGGATAGATTTCTGTATCTGTAAATCACTGTGCTATATTAATTGGGAAGTAGGAAATAGGCTAGATATCAAGCTTGATTCTTGCATATTACAACATAATCTTTTAGGCCATTGGTAATTATTTAAAATAGAATGTTAAAATTTAATTAAGAGTTCTCAGAGTTTTAATTTGGGTGGTTTGCATTTACAGGGTTACGCCACTTGATATGAAACAGTCTTAACTTAAATTACAGATCATTTTTGTTTATCTTTGAAATATGATAGTGAGTAAAACAAAGAAGGTTCTTTAGCTGCAGCTGTGAACTGTCAATGAAAATTTGACCCTTGGGTATGACACCAGTGCCTATGCTATTACCTTGAATTTTCTGATGGTCATATGATATTCACATGGAATGTTATCTGATTTTTTTGTTTACCTAACAGGAGATGACTGAAGAACAGAAAGAGGGTGCTTTCTCCAATTTTCCTATTTCCAAAGGGACTGTTCAGCTTCTTCAAGGTAAATTTCTTGGCATGATGTGACCACAGAAAGTAAATGATCTCTGTCATTTGTTTTTATGCTCAACATATTCAATCAATGAGCTTTGAGATGCGCTGTGCTTGTGCATATGCAAGCACAGACGCTATATAGAAGGCATATTGATTGCCTACCCTAAACACATCTTTGAACATAGACTTTTCTGTTTGCAGTATTGCCCAGTTCAGCATTTACAGTAAAATTTTAAATGACATAAGCTCAACCCCCCCCCCAACTTAATATGTAGAGAATTTTTCAATTCAGTTATTTCAGTGTGAGTAAATGAAAACCGGTTATGTTTAGTATCTTTGACATTAGTTTGTGCATGACTTAGTATCAATGAAGAGAAGAGTAGAAGTGGTTTTGACATATGTTTTATTAGAAAGGAAGGTATTTTCATAGATAGGTGGGGAGTATTACATAAATAAAGCTACAGTACTTAAAGGCTTTCATTAAAGGCTAGTAAGTTCATCTGTCCCAGCTAACCCTGTGTCTGGGGGTATGAAGTGGGGAAAATAAAATGGACAGTCCCAGGGCACTTTCTGTAGGTGACCTCTGTGATTAAATAAACCAGTGGAGGTGATGATAGAGTCCTGACTTACTTTAGAGTTGATAGAAGTTCTGCTTGGGATAACTTCCTCTGAAGAGTATGCAAGAACGTTTCTATTTTAAAATGATCGTATTAAAGAAGTCTGTTGAAATTGTCACAGCTCGAGGAGTGACGTACCTGTTTCCTGTGCAAGTGAAGACCTTTGACCCAGTATATTCTGGCAAAGATGTAATTGCTCAAGCACGAACTGGAACGGGGAAAACATTCTCTTTTGCTATTCCCTTAATTGAAAAGCTTCAGGGAGACTCACAGGAAAGAAGAAGAGGCCGTTCACCAAAGGTAACTATGCTTACCTAGAATGCTGATTTTGCTTTGTATTATGTCAGAGTGGTTCAGAGTTCTAACCCACTGGAAGAGTTCTTCAAATTTGTGCAGGGATAAGCTAACCTACATTAAAAATTCTTTGAAAATTTTATTTGTTGGGCTTTGCTTGCATCCTGTGTGGGCTCATACCCTCTGATCAAGAGTAAAGAGCAAAATAGCTCTATCCACTTGTCAGTTCCTTTTTCTGCTTATAGGGAGACTGAAACTAAAGGTGTTCAGCGTGTCCTTATTTAATTTTGTTCAGTCGCCTTACCTATTCGGGTCCAGTGGTTACTGGATGCTTGTTTTTCTCCCAAATTAGTTACAGATTAGTGACTCTTTTTGATCACTAAAAGCTGTCTACTTAAACATCTTTGTTTAAACATTTAAACAGTGGGAGGTTTTAAAAATAGACTTGGTTTTCACTAGGACCGCCACCAGATATTGAAGCTTCTGCTCCAGAGAATGCAGATTCATTATGAGGTGTCTCCATTCTGCTAGGGAATACCATGTATGTTTTTTCACCAAATTCTTATCATGCCCTCCAAAACTAGATAGCCCAAAGCTTATTGTATCCCCATTAATAGCGCAATTTCTTTTTTTAACAGTTTATTTCATCTTGTCACCCATCTCACAGATTACCTGAAACTCATTCCAAAACGAGTACTAGTGGTTTTATTTGCGTCTGCCCATCGTGTTGGCCATCTGACTGAAAGTGCTGGCTCTAGATTGGGCACAGTCTTGTGGAGGAGGGAAAGCTTTCTTTGAGGGAGTCACAAGTCTTAAAATAAAAAAGATTTCAGGCCTCACTCTGCCATAGTACATGGCTACTTTCGTTTCAGTGTTTAATGGAGTAACAGGATAAGGATTTTAAGATTCCTTTTGTCAAGCCACTGATGCTAGGTTTGAAAGCAGTACTGCAGTCACACGTTAAATTAGTTAAAACACCTAGCTAGTAGCTTGTCCATCACATGCACTGAAGCCTGCATATTGGAAGAGAGGATGGTTCCTTGGTTGCTTCTGTGGGGATATCAGCACAGGCTCCAGAACCATGCTGAACACTAGCTTTGCAGACTGAACATATGTTTCCCCTAGTCACAGGGAAGCTGAGTAGCAGCTGATAGCTCTTACACCTTCTCACAGGACTGTGGAGCATTACCGAGCATGCGTAAAAACCTTTTATTACCCAAATCCTTCAGTCTTGTACCCAAACAGCATATGCAGATGCAGAAGAAAACTTGTAGCTGATCTGTTCAAGAGCTAAAGTTAAATAAGATTTAAGTACCTCCTGTCCATCTCATTTAAAAAGAAGTTAGCTTGGCCTAAATGAGTATGTGCTGAAGGAGATTAATGATGTTACAAGAGACTTAAGCAGTGTGTTTCTCTAATCTTTTCTTAGATAACTATTTAAACCAGATTATTTTTTTTTAAATTATGTAAATGGTTAGACCTAAACTAATGATTAGAAGTCTAGTGGTTTCTTGGCAGAAGCCACGCTGAGAGAACATCTGTTTGTCTTCTGTCTAGGTACTAGTTCTTTGTCCAACGAGAGAGCTGGCAAACCAGGTTGCCAAAGATTTCAAGGACATCACAAGAAAGCTAACAGTAGCTTGTTTTTATGGAGGAACTCCATATAATGGACAAAGTAAGTGACATTTATCACTAATAGTTGAAATGTCAATTGCCTGACATATTTGAGACATGCAGTTGGGTCCCTCTAAACACACACTTTTAACTCAAGAACTGGAGAGTGTTCATGGTGAGTTCAGTAGGTCAGAATAGATCTTATGGTGAGAAATCACATTCTTGATATTCCTTGTCTACTCGTGTACTTTATAAAGTGAAAGAGATTATACTGTGTCTATAGAGAGTATTTGGGTTTAGGTTCTTGTAAACATATTTTCTTTAAAAAAAGTTAAGTTTTAGAGCTGTGAGTGGGTGTGGGTTTTTTTGTGTGATATGGGATATCTAGAGGATTTTTAAGTGGAGAAGAATTTCTTTATTGTGACAGCATAATTTACCATCTTGATGGTTTTAAACAAGGCAAATGAGAGCAGGAATGAGAATAAGCTCTTTCATCGTAATATCTCTTGAGACATTAGGAATGATTTTTTTTGTCCTGCAGAACTTCAGGAATGAGATTATTTCAGTAATCTGGATAGTCAAATAAAGGGGTTTTTTAAGTTTCCAATTAAGGTAGACAATTTGGGAAGAGCTAGCTATTTCCAAAGTATGTTAGGAGAAGCTCTTGGTTTGCCACTTTATTTAAATCAAGGGGAGGGGAAAGGGAGATGGGAAATCTTTTTTCCTTCAGTAAGAGCTGTAGAACTTCTATCTTACCAGTTTTGGTTTTGGGTGATTTTTTTTTTTTTTTTGCCCACCAAGTTTTCTCCTTGGTTCTCATCATTTGTCCTCACTTATATTTGTAAGGACAATACTCAGGAATGGTAACCATGTAACGCAGAGAATGCTCCCTAGTTCACTGCTAACTCCTCTTCTGCTCTTTCCTGTTTATCAGTTGATCTCATGAGAAGTGGCATCGACATTTTGGTTGGGACACCTGGTCGAATCAAAGACCATCTTCAGAATGGCAAGTTGGACCTGACCAAGGTGAAACATGTTGTACTTGATGAAGTGGACCAGATGCTGGACATGGGATTTGCTGAACAAGTGGAAGACATTTTACGAGTTGCATACAAGAAAGGTAATTTCAATGTTTAAACAAATAGTAGGAAATATTAGTAATAATATAGTCTGCTAAACTTCAGGTATGTTTTTCTGAAAGTTGCAAGGTGGCTTGATTTAAAAATGACCGAATACTATATATTGTAGGAAATGTACTGTGAATGCGATACATGAGGAAGTGTTGTGAAAGTGGGCTTCGTTGATAGGACCTTTGCAAAGCTTAAAATCCAGTAGCTAGGGATCTGTAAATAACTTTCTTTGGCACCTATCTCTAAGTTGTGCTTGGACTTCTTCCAGTTAAAAGGAATGAGAAGCTTTTTACCCTTTTCATCACTTGAAAATAGACAGGATTTTTGGTCATTGAAACTTTTTTCCTAATCTTGAATATCTTTAGACTTAGTGGAGTATTTTTTTCTCCAGATGTTGGTAATGCATAAATTTGAAAAGCAGATTTGCATTCTTTATTTTACATACTGATATTTGACCTCATATTTTTAATAGCCCATATAATCAATTTATATACATCTGTAAGATGAAACATATGAAGTTTGTGAAACATTGTTCTGTGTTTTAAGATTCTGAAGACAATCCCCAGACACTACTGTTCTCTGCAACTTGCCCACATTGGGTGTATGATGTGGCTAAGAAATACATGAAGTCTAGATATGAACAGATTGACCTTATTGGGAAAAGAACTCAAAAGGCTGCTACGACAGTAGAAGTGAGTATCAAATATGGAATGTTTTCAGGCCTTTTCTTTCTTTCTTTATGCTACAGATGGTCATTCCATCCTAAGGTGCATTATCAGAATGATGTTGAAAGTTGTTTTGAGAATTATTTTTTTAAGCATAAGGCACATTACAGCTAGTCAAACTCTTTCTAGATTTAGGATCTGTCTCTTGCAGCATCTGGTAACCATACAGAAATCTAAAGTAGGGTGAGGATTCAGTTATCAGTTAGTTTTGTTGGTTTTCAGAGAAAACTGATATTCAGATTTATCCAAGTTGGAAGCAAAAGGCACACATTAACGTCAATCTGTCTCTCTTAAATCACCGTGGACATCACAGTCAAATCCTGCTGTTCTGTGTACAGGAGATTTTTTTCAAACTCCCTGTGGTATCTCACCTCACTAGGCCTTTGCTGTGCAGTAAACACCATAGCAAGGAATATAATACATGTATGCTAGAAGCCTGATTTAGTTATCTTTACTTGATAAAATAAGATATTGTTTCTGCTTAAGTACTCCTTAGCAGTTACTTTGACAGATCAGTTGGACACATAATAATTGTATCAGTGAGATTGAAAGAATGTTAATCTTGTGCTTGAAAAAAGTTTTTAACATACTGTATTTGTTTCACTTTATCTGACGTAAAGCTTTGGTTGATAGAACTGTGGCAAAATCTTGCACCCCTGACTATCCTCCAGAGAAATGGTGTAACATCTCCCTGTTTTTTTTCCTTGCTTTAAAAAAGTGATTTGTAGACTGTCATCGTTTTTTCCTCTTACTGTAATTATTTCACTTGATGTTAGACTAATTGTGGTGGATATAAGAGCCTTATGGATTTTGCATGTTCCAGGAACATGAGTTAGCTTATCTTGCCCATCAGGAAACTGTATCACTCTAGTATTTCTGGATTTTAGAGTTTCAAGTGTATTAAAAAAGAATCTTTTGGTTTTATGTAAGCTAAACACTGGAATTCTTCTCCATAGCATTTAGCAATAGAGTGTCACTGGTCTCAGAGAGCTGCGGTTATTGGAGATGTCATTCAGGTCTACAGTGGCAGCCACGGCAGGACCATCGTCTTCTGTGAGACCAAAAAGGAGGCAAATGAACTGGCTCTGAATGCTTCAATCAAACAGGTATGTTATAATCTGTATTAAGTAACAAAACCTGTCAGAGATGTATCAACCCTATAGGATGCCAGAACTATGCTGAGTAAGTTTTAAAGAGAGACTTTCAAAGTGGATAAGGCAGGCTTTTGCAGATGGTCAGATGCTTTCAAGACTGCCAAAAAGAACCTTTAAAAAAAAAAAAAAGACAAACTGGTTGAAAGTTTACAGCATTATACTCTTCAGGACTAGGCTGCACTAACATATATGGGTCTACAAAGGACTTTTTTCTTAAAAGAAGAGTTCTTATTGACATTAAATGAAGCAATTATGAATTAATTTTTCTGTAGAGAGGACTGTCTTGGGTTAAAAAATGGTAGTAGACTTAAAGAGCTACTAGGATAACAGGTCATGGTACTGGAATAGCAGTTGCTGTGAGCTGATGCTAATTAGTGTTGTCGGGGGGGGCAATTCGGGTTTAGAGCTGTAATATAACAGAGGCTATATTTGTATTTTCATTAAGATGTTTATTAGCTGTTATGAAGAGTTTAAAGATGTATACACAGAAAGAATTCAATCTGCCATCTCTTGTGAATGACCTCCATTGTATTCCTGAGATTTGTGGTATGGCACACTCTAGCACTGGTGGAAAATAACTCGTTGATGTGGTGGTGCAATGTTTATGATGTGTAGCGACACTGGTACTGCATGCTCTGGTGGTGGTATCACAGCAACTATGTTTTCTGTGTGTGTTTGCATTGAGGAGATGGGTTAAGTTATGTCTAGAAAGCAGTATAGCATTATGTTCCCAGGGAAGGGAGAAGCTTTTTCATCTGCCCCAACTGTGTTCAGGAGTGTTTCTCCCACACTCCTAGATGACCTCAGTAACAGCCAAACCTGACCATAGAGCCTTATGCTGCATTACTGGTGGTGGTAGTGATACCAAATCTTGCATAGGCAGTGCAGAAGTCTGATCTTGGCACATAAGAGAAGGAAATTAACTTAGATGTTTTTATTTTAGTGTATTAATATTCACTAACAGAATATATGCTTATTCCATTTACCAGCTGACATTAATCCAAAACTGTCTGTAAAAAAAATTTTTGAATTCTGTGCTGACCCTAGCATTATTTAGCATTTTTTTCCAAATCATTCTCTGTTTACATGTGGAAAACATGGTAGCCATCTACAGGCAAGCTGTGAAATGTGGAGAAAGCAAGAATTTTTCTATGTTTGGTCTTCATACTTGTTATTGCTGTGATACACAAGGACTTTAAGAATGTTTGGATTTAAAAAAATTATCTTTGAAGCTGTAGTTCATTTTTTGGGGCCACTTATATTTTAATCTTTCAACTGGTAGTGGGGGAAATTAATATATTTGGAAAAGACATCTAAATGAATACTATTAAGGCCTGAGAAAATTGTCGATGACTATTTTGAAACAGCTAAGCCTTGCAAGGTGGTGTGAATGGCAAGTTTTCATAGGTCACAGTAATTAGAGGTGGAGATAAGACACATGTTGCAATTCTGTTTTCCTACCTTTATTTCCTACCTTTGTCTTTGAGGTATATGAAAAAGAAGTACTGAGTAAATATTGTGAGATACCTAAAATATGAACTCTGGTAATTCAGTTTTTCTGCATCTTTCCATACGGTATCTATCAAATACCAAGATATTGTACCTAAATCTGACCATAAAATGGAGCGCTGTCTTGGCTTTTGGTACAGTCCTATAATAATACTGTTTTTCAGGATTGCCAGTCGTTGCATGGTGACATTCCTCAGAAGCAAAGAGAGATCACACTGAAAGGTTTTAGAAATGGCACATTTAAAGTTCTGGTTGCAACCAACGTAGCTGCCCGTGGTTTAGATATCCCTGAAGTTGACCTGGTTGTACAAAGTTCACCACCAAAGGTAGGATATGGTTAAGTTGGGTGTCTTGTAATAGTTTATAGGTTTGTTTTCAAGTAGTAAATGCTGTCAAGTGATGATATTCATAAAACAGAGTATACCAGCATTGCATTTAAGGGTAAGGAACGTCCTGATACACAGTAGTTTCTCTGAGGATTTTTCAGAGTGCTTCAGTCCCTAGTATGTTTAAAGATGGTCTCCTTAAAATGCCTTCCTTCAAGGCTGTTTAAAGCCTCTCCCTTCAAGGCCATGTGTGGTGATTTTGCAAGTCTGGAAGCAGTGGGAAGTGAAGAAAGGCTGTTTGTCTTGCAAGAACGGTTTGCTAAGTAGGGGCATATATGAGGAGGGGACCCCAACAGTGAGAACATTGGGTGAAGTTAAGAGGATTTAAAAGAAACAAGATAATTTTTCAGTGAATTTGCTATTAGTATCTCAGTAATCATGCTCAAGTTGATATGCAGGAGGCTGAGTGGGATTGTTACAGAGGTATACACACTCAAAATGTTTTCTCATATTCTCTGTGGTGATGCCAAAACAAGACTTAGTTGATCTGTGCTCATGGTTCTGGCTTTCAAGCCATGATTTTTAGAGGATTATGGAAAAGCTTATTTCTTTGACTTTAGTGAAACAATGGTTTTAATTTAATTCTCTGATGCAGTTGTTGTGTACTGTTGAGGCTTAAGTGTAATAGCTTCTACTAAGTTACGTGAATGCAGTGAATTGATTAAATGACAATAAATTAGGTAAGTCATAAGGCTATTTATTTTGAAGGATGTGGAGTCCTATATCCATCGTTCTGGACGCACAGGTCGTGCTGGACGAACTGGGATCTGTATCTGTTTTTATCAGCGAAAGGAAGAACATCAGTTAAGATACGTGGAACAAAAAGCGGTAAAGTATAGTTTTCTTCTAATCATGAGCACTCAAATGTAATGTGTTAGGGTAGCATGTAAAATCTTGGTGTTTTGTTCAATAGTTCAGTTATAGAATACAGAATATAGAACCTCCTATTTGAGGTTCAGTTACCTAGCAGAGTTTGGGTACACTGTCAATTACTGTGGAGTGGGGAGCATGCTGCAGATTCTCATGCCCACGCTTTTTCAGCAAATGCCAGTGAGATTGTACCTGTGGAAATGAGAAAAATCTAACAGGATTTCAGTTTCGTGTTCACCCTGGCTTATCGTCTGATCAGTGGTTTGAATGTGTAGCTTTACTGAGAACTGTTACTTCCATTTTTGCACTTTGTGCACTGTTCCATATGGTAGTTTTCTCACCAATTAAGTATTCAGTTGAGATGAGATGGTTTAGTCTTGGCACATAAAACTCAGACTTACATTTAGAAAGGCAGTGTAACTTGTACGTTGATCCAAGTAGATCAGACTAAAATTAATACTTTAGAATTTGTAGCACTACTTTTCCCTGGAATCTGCCAAAATGGTCTCTATTTATTTCAGTTTAAGGTCACTGGATTATTTAAACTGACCTGCTACATAAAATGCTTTTAAGTGTTACCCGTTTCACTGTATGCTTAACTTTGTAATTTTCCCTAGCAGAAGTTGGGAGTTAAAAGGTGAAAAGAAGAAGAAAAATGATAGATTTAAATGCTTGTTTCATTGGAGTCCAACACTGTTTCTTTAGAACTGAATTATTTATGGTCTGCAACTTTAATCTGTATTTTGCTTTTTAAATTTCAGGGCATTACATTCAAGCGTGTTGGTGTTCCTACTGCAACAGATATAATAAAGGCTTCCAGCAAAGATGCCATCAGGTGTGTTTGGTGACTCAAGCCCTGTTGCATCTTCCTAGTTCAGAAGGGCTGTTTGGATTGTTGATTGCTGTCTCTGAATGGACCACTCTTAAAGTCTTGGACTGCTGTTTTTCTTCTATTCCAGATCCTAGTAAATACTGGCGTATAATTTTTTCTTTTTATTTTTGCTTTAATTACTTAGGTGTCTTGATTCTGTTCCTCAAACTGCTATTGAGTATTTCAGAGAACCTGCTCGGTTGGTAATACAAGAAAAGGGACCAGTTAATGCTCTGGCTGCAGCTCTAGCCCATATTTCAGGTGCTACTTCCATTGAACAGCGCTCCCTGCTGAACTCAGATGCGGTAAGGGTGTATGGTTTAACATTTGAATCTGAAAAAAAACCAACACACCTTTGTGTTGTTTAAACAGAGAATTATTTGTCTCCTTATGATTTTGTTTATGGGAGCTGTACTTAAGCCACTAGGAACTACTGATTTAGTTAAAAGCAAGAATATAGTGGCTATAGATATACTTGCTCTTCCGTAACAGCATCCACTTGAAAACTTGGTTTGTAAACTGTAGATTAGCAGTTTTCTTGTGTTTGATAGATGTGCTGAAGCTTATTTCTCTGACTGAATGGAGCATGCCCAATTTCGTACTCTTTAGGGATTTGTTACAATGATACTACACTGCTCTGAAGAAATAAACAATATGAGCTATGCTTGGCGAAGACTGCGAGAACTGTTGGGTGATAATGTTGACAGGAAGGTCAACAGAATGTGTTTCCTCAAGGGAAAAATGGTAAGCTTTCTTTGTATCTTTGCTGCTGAGCTCTTCTGGTTGTAGCCTTTTCTCAGCAATTGTCAGGGGACATATTCGGTCCTTTTTGACCCATTCCAGGCTCTGTTGATGAGGTCATGACCAGTAGAAGGATGGGCCTCAATCAGTTTTATTAGGGCTTAGGCATCTCAGGGGCTTAGAGCTTTGCTCCACTGACATGCTAGGGAGGTAGTATAATGCAGTATATAGCATGGCTATAGGGACAGCCAAACAGGTGAAAGGTATGAACCGTGTTTACCATGCCTTAATGACAAAACACAGAACAGGATTTCTTAGGGCAATCAGTTCTGATCCTGCATGTCCATTACCTTTCTGGTACCTGAAATGGAAAGATCAGAAAGTTACTTTGTACTTACCAGTGTTGCAACCACTGTAGCAAAGCTCACTGAGAAACAGTTACTTTAAACAAAAGTGATTCCTCTTCTTGTCTCAGAATTTGTATGTGTCTTAACAAACATGAAAATGTGTGATCAAATAGTCTGTCCAGGATTATTTGCGGTGACACAGAGGATGAGGAATGCTTATGTCCTGCTTTTGCAGGTTCTTAGGCATTACTGCTGATTTGCTCCATCTTTGTTTTTTTCTGGGTGCATTTCTTGTTCTTCCACATACCCTGATCAATGAAACTGTAGAGAGATGCTGTGATCTTGATGACTTAATTCCTGCTGTCAACACATGCCATTCTCTTATCCCTTATTCTGCTCTTTTATTTTGCTGGTGCTTTCACACACCTAGATTGCCATGCATACTTCACTCATATCTATGTTGAAGTTTCCGTTGTGGACACCATATACCAGGTGTTGTTACAGAGAGCTACTCTGTTTCCCTGCTTTTGTGTGGTTTAAGGTGGTGTGGGATAGGGATGACAGCAGACAAACTAAAACCACCCCAAAACTGTTTGAAGATGAGTTCAGAGCACACTTTAGAGGCAGGTGTTGAATGAGCTTTTATGCAGAGATTTCTAACAGAAGCATTGGGATTCCTATGAGCGCAGGTAGAATGTGTGCCTTTTGGAAGTATCAAAAGGAGAAAGACGTAAAAATGGCAGGTGTTGATGGCACCTAGTTTAGCAAATCATCAAAATCACAGCACATCTATATGCCACTACTGAGGATAGCCAGACTTGGTAAACCAGAAACCCTAAAACAAGGGACAACCTGCACTTGAACAACAGTTTAAAGACTTTTTTTTTTTTTTAAATAAGACAATTCTTGTCTTAGGTGCTGTGTGTATTCTCTTCTACATTTCATCTTTGTGTAAAAGTTAACCTGTATGTCTTGCTGTAGTTCACGTAGTTTACAAGGTTTCTTGGCCAGACACTTCTGATTTTAAATTTGATTTGAGGACACTTCTTTATGTCAGTGAACTATTTTTACTATTTCCATCTCTCAAATTTTTTCTTAATGTGTCCTTCACACATAATATTTGATATTCTGTTAATTGGCAAGATTTATTTTATTATCCTTGCCCCCCTCTCTCTTTATTCACAGCATTGTTCTGTATTTGATGTGTGGAACACAATCTATGGATGGTTTTCCCTACATCAGATTTGTAATTATCGGTATCCAGATTGCTCATTCAGACAGAGAATTGTCTTTGTATTATACGTAATCATTCAAGGAGTTTAACTTCATATTTTTAGTCTGAAACTAAATATTCAGTTTAGTGGGTGTATACATGTCATGGTTTAACCCCAACTGGCAACTAGGCACCATGCAGCCGCTCACTCCTCTACTCTCCCAGTGGGATGGAGAGGAGAATCAAAAAAAAGAAGTAAAAACTTGTGGGTTGAGATATGAACGGCTTAATAACTAAAGCAAAATACAATATAGTAATAATAACAACAACAATAATAATGAAGAAAAGGATTATAACAAAAAAAAAAAAAAGAGACAGATAAATAAACCCCAATAAAAGACAAGTGATGCAATTGCTTACCACCTGCTGCCTGGTGCCCAAGCAGCGATTGGCCCTTCCCAGCCAACTCCTCCAAGTTTCTATACCAAGCATGATGTTCTGTCGTATGGAATATCTCTCTGGCTAGTTGAAGTCACCTGTCCTGGCCACACTTCTTCCCAGCATCTTGTACACCTGCTTGCTGGCAGAGCATGGGAAGCCGCAAAATCCTTAACTTAGTATAAGTGCTACTTAGCAACAACTAAACAACTGAAACATCACTGTGTTATCAAAATTGTTCTGGCACTAAATTAAAACCACACTGTACCAGCTACTAGAGAAGAAAATTAACTCTATCCCAGCTGAAACCAGGACAATACATTTCTTAGTATAGATTAAAACTTCTGATTTGAAAGAATTCACAAAATTAGTAACGCAGAAGCCAGTAGACCACAGTTTAGGATGGAGAGGATTATAAGCTTATTGTTAAAGAGCAAGAAAATGTGAATTGGAAGTACTGGTTATGCAGAGGAAAGAAAAATGTGTATATGTGAGGAAAACATTGGTGTTTTGAGAAATATTGATGCAACTTCCTCAAAGTTCAAAGATTTTGAAGTATCTTAAATCTGTTAAAAAACCACTTTGAAACGTAAACCTGTTTGTTGTTGTAGTACATAGATTGTAGGCTCTTTGTTGTTGCAGTCAATTAAAAGGCTAGACTTGTGTCCATTAAAATTATTCTGTCTTTTTTAGGGTGTGTGCTTTGATATTCCTGCAGCAGACCAAAAGGAAATAGAGGTAATGTTCATTGAATTTTCTGGTTACAGCAGACTGTAGATGAAACTGGCTGGACTTGGTTAGGCAGAAAACATTACGTAGCCTGTATCCTGCCTTTCCTAGTGGCAAAAGGGGTGGCTTTGAAGGAATTTCAGAACAAAACAAGCATACAGTGTTCCTTTCCTAAAGTATTCCCGTGTCGAAAAATCTGTAGCTTGAAACTTGCACTGAGAAGAGTGGTTGTGTGAGTGATCCACCCCTTGTTACTGCTGCTGGATTAATTTCTGTAGGCGAGGAGTTTCGTTACACTCTAAAATCCCCCTTTTTTTATTCCCTGCCCCCCATTCTTTTCACTCAGACTTCTCTCCACAGAAAAGTGAATTCCAGGTTTTTGCTTGGCAGAATTAAGTGTTCCCATGCCAAAATTCCCTAGACTTCCAATCCTTCCTTCAGGTGTTTCTCCCTTAGTGCATCTCTGTACCCTCATGCCCTCACACTCATGCACTCCTAAGCAATGTTTGGTTCTGGATTAGAGGGGAATTGAGGGGAGGGTGTGCATTTGTGATTAGTACTAATTATGGTGGTATTCTTAATAAATGAAAGGTGGGGAAAGAGTTTGCTGATGAGGCTGCTCTGTAAAGCTCTAAGGTGGGTTTCCATTCTGTTCTATAGTATCTGAGGCGTACTCAGACAGCTGTAGCTCTTAGGCTTAAAAGTTTGAAACCCGTGTGAACCCCTGTAGTGAGAAACTTGAATCCCCTGTATCAGCTCATAATTTTGCCTTTTCAGTTGAGCAAATCTAGGAATTATGAAATACCCAGTATTTGCACTCCTAGAATTTAACTTCCTATGTCTGACTTGGTTTCAATAGGCAAGATGGGAAGATTCAAAACAGTGGCGTTTGTGTGTAGCAACTGAATTACCTGAGTTAGTAGAATCGCAGCGAGGAGGAGGAGGTGGTGGTGGAAATGGCCGAAGCTTCTCAAGCTCCAGGAACGGGCGGCGTGGTAGCTCTGGTAGAAACAGATTCAGAAGCAGAGGCCAGAAACGAAGTTTTGACAGAGCATTCGATCGTTAACTTCAACAATCCAGAAGTGGAAAAAATGGGACTGCAGTATTTTATATTACAGTAAAATAGGCTGTTCCTGTGTGTTTGTACCACTTGGAAAAATCTGTCATTCAGATATTGTTTTTTCTCAGTACTGCTTTGGTCATAAAAAAGATCCTGTTCAGTTTAAAAAAACACAAGAAAAATAAAACTTACTGTTTCCTTTCTTTTTCGTATCGCCATTTTGACTTTTAAGACTTAAATCTTTATTCCAGAATATGGCTGTCGCGTTCAAAACTAGCCTGGCTCACTGTGTAATATATAGATCTTAACTGCTGGTCAACCCTGTACATTTTCCAAAAAAAATAAAATATTATTTTACAAGTTGATATTCTGTCAGAAGGTTTTAAAAGGGGGTCTGCGTGTTGGGCAAAGGTGAGTAGCAGAGTTTGAGGATACGCGCTGGGAGCACTTTTTTTTTATGCTCGAGGAGGCATTTCCCTGTCTTCTTACGGGCGGTAAGCGCTGTTGTGGCGGTAGAGGTGCAGTGACCGGATTTCGGAGCGTGGGGGCAGGAGCTCCCGCAGCCCCCGCCGCGGGGAGGGCGGGCGGGCAGAGGGTCTTG